>PVIU01008953.1:0-12309 GCA_004026605.1 Ondatra zibethicus | reverse complement strand
ACAGACAGTCATAGATTTAAAGGAGTAAAATAAATAAGCCATATAAATATGAAAAATGCACAGAGAGTCTGGATTATGTATATTATTGTGCTGTCTTTAAATTTTTTGACTGTGAAGGAACTAAGTACAGAGAGACATTTTATTGTATGGGCTGCTAAGCTAAACCAGCACGTATATTATAAAGGTATCTTGACTTCAGAATTTGGGTTTAAGGATATGTCACTTTGAAAAAGAGGTTCTTCTTTTGTTTCCATAGAGGATGAGAACCTGTGGAATCCTCCCAGACAAATGAGGTTTGATGGACCCAAGACCCTCTGAAAGGTCACCTTGAACACCCCCTCAAAAATTACTTTGCCCAATAAACAGCAGTAAGCAGTTTGGAGAAAACTATGCCCATATTCCCAGATATTGTTTATACGTTTTTTTTTTACATTTAAAGGGAGATATGCTATAGAGATTTGCATTGGTATAGATCTTGGTTTATTGATACAAACTTAAGGTCAATTTTGTTATATGTATATTTCTGCTCTTAATTAAGGTATTGTGTTTGTGCAGCTCATTTAAAAATGTAATGTATAATTAAGAAATACAGGTTAATAGATAATCATCTATAATAGTCAAGCTTGTAGTCATGTTAGTTATATTTTCTAGATGTACATAGATGTATTTCAGATAGATAGGTATTCTTCAAACCTTTCAAAGACTACAGAATATGGTATTTAAAATGTTTTAAGAATTTAGGACTTTTAATGACAGAGACATGTCTGTTCCTGGCAGTACCAGTTACTTCAAGAAGAAGATGGACATCAAAGAGGCTC
This sequence comes from Ondatra zibethicus, assembly GCA_004026605.1. Lineage (NCBI taxonomy): Eukaryota > Metazoa > Chordata > Mammalia > Rodentia > Cricetidae > Ondatra > Ondatra zibethicus. Next base: position 11,491 of record PVIU01008953.1, on the reverse strand, counting down.
CTTATGGAGTTTGCTAGCCATTTGGGCAAGAAACTGCTCTTGCCTGGATTGTTTAACTGGACATGCAGGACCCACAGAGAAATGACTGCTGAACTTGCCCAAAGGTGAGATGATCCTTCAGGGTTCCTGCTTCATGAAAGCATCTGCTAGACATTCTGAAGGACACAGAAGAAAGTAACTGACAAACTGCCAATATAGATGGAACTGTCTTTGAAATTTTCTGCTTCATGGAAAAGTCTGCTGGATAACTATGGGCTTGCAGGCTGAAGATGAATTCCACAATGATACAGAAGAACTTTGGGTGACTGTCCAGGCAGCAAGATGTGTCTATCAATTCTAGAGTTTGGAAGTTGTTTATAATGCACTTCCTGCTTACTTAGGTAATATATCCTTCTGGAGTCTTTGATGAAGTTGAAAAATTGATAGTTATAGTCTTCCGTAGTGATGATAAAAGATAATGTCTATATAAATATTGTAACTGTAATTTTTACTTGATACCTGTTTCGTTATATGTAATTTTACTAGGTTGAAGATAAAGCCTTCCACAGACAAAGGGAGGTGATGTGGGATTCCCCTCAGTATTCTGTGAATATCATTGGTTAATAAAGAAACTGCTTTGGGCCTATAGCAGAGCTATAGGGGAACAGAGCTAGGTGGAGAAAACTAAACTGAATGCTGGGAGAAAGAAGGGAGGAGTCAGAGAGAAGCCATGTAGCTTCTCTAGAGACAGATAGAACTTTAGCTGGTAAGCCCCAGCCACGTAGCAATACAGATTAATAGAAATGGGTTAAAATAATATAAGAGTTAGCCAATAAGAAGCTAGAGCTAATGGGCCAAGCAGTGATTTAATTAATACATTTTTTGTGTGATTATTTCAGTTCTGGGCGGCCGGGATAGATAAGCAGCTCCTTTCAACAGTTTGTCTTCCTCCAAACTGTAGATAGATGGTTATTTATTTTTCCTGAGAGTAAGACACAAGCAGTAATCTCCTGAACTAAAGTCATCAGTAAACTGAGGTCATCACTTTCTTATCTATAAGTGAGGTAAAACCAAGGCATGCTTATGTTTTCTATCTATGTGAGCAGCTATGAACTAACAGCTTTGGGCATGTAGTAATTCTATGTCCTATGTGAGTAACTATGAATTAACAGCTTTGGGCATGTAGCAATTCTAGTCTTTGAATATCTGGAAATGTCTTGAGTGGGATGCTTTTTCCTGGACCCTAACCACTGACCAAATGCCTGTTAATAAAGATAATTGCAGGAAGGCAGATCTCTATGTTTATATAGGGGAGAGGAGTAAAGACCTGGTAGTGGGAAGTGGAAGTGACTGTCTTCATACATAGCTCAAATAGTGCTGAACTGTTGAAGATAAATCCCAAATTTGTAGCGTAAGGAGAACAGCTACAGCGAGAAATCTTATGGCAAGAAAATGCCACTTTATTCACATGGCAATAATTCTAATACACTTTGCATCTTGGTTTAAGCCTCCAACAGAGCTTCTGGCTCTGATGAGTTGAACTCATAAAAAGATGTCTGTATAATGCTGCGACTTATAGCACAAGGGTCTTTCTCATGGCCCCTCCCCCATTTGTTGGCATTCTGACTGGCTTGTAGTAGTGCCAGTTTTGTGCATGTCACCATAGCTGCTATGGGTTATGTGTAACAGCCATGTCAAGTTTGGGAGTCTGCATCTCATCGCTCCCCTCCTCATCCACCAGCTCGTACATTCTTTCTGCCCACTCTTCTTCAATGTTCTCTGAGATTGAGTAGAGGAGATTTTATGCTCATTGTAAAACATCATGCCCTGCCTCAGGGGACATACGGTTTGACTTCAGATGCTGGTTCTGTTACACTATTGGGTGTTTCTTTTAAAGTCAACTGTTGGCAAACACAGAGGAGAAGAGAGCCAGACTCCTTCCAACACTTTTCCTGGAAGTCGGAGGTCAAGTTCCTGCCATTGGAGGAGTGTGAACACCTGACTCTTCAGATGTTTAGAGTGTAAAAGTGACAACACATGTTGGTGCAAGGAATATGCGGAAGCCGGGAGTGACATAGCTTATGTTGGTGCAAACTGAACTTCTGGGCTATTTCATCCTATTGAGTTGTCAAGCTGAGCAATTCTCAGAGTGAAGGTCACTCACTTCATGAAGCTTTTCTCCATCAGCCTGGTCAGTCAATAGCCTCTACCCTGAAGATAAAGCAGAAGCAGATGAAGCCTCTACTCTGAATTCTAGTGTGTAATGAGGTGCACACCTGTAGAGGTAGAGTACTATGGCGTGAGATGAGAGAAGCCAGCTGCTAGGGCCATTGCATAGACTCATCTCTATTCCCTCCACCCGTGGCCTCACACAGCCCAGTAGAGCCTCAAGCTTGAACTTCTGATCCTCCTGTATCCACCTCCTGAGTGCTGGGATTACGTGAGTGCACCACCACACCCTCTTCTATGTGGTACCCGGGTCAAACTCATAGCTTCCTGCATGCTAGACAATCACTCTAACACCAGCACTTTGTACCACCTCTTTTCCAGTAATTCTAGGAACTTCTAGGACTCCACTTTCTTATCTTTCATTGCAGGGCATTTATGTCCATGACCCACAATTTGGAAGGAAAATATTGTGCACATAGTTCATCGAGCTGAAACCAGAAAGGCTCTGAAAGATATTCTTACACTTCTAATCTTAAATGAGCCATGGTTATAATCTTGTCCAATTTTGTCTAAACCCCACACCTCAACTTAGTCCAAAGTATCATTATCTAACTCATTTCTAACATGTGGGGTTGGACTGACCATTCATTAGCATTCTAATGTGTGCTGAAACCCCAAAACAGAAAACATTAGAGTATCTTCAAGATCTTCAGATAACTGCATATGTATCTAATCCCCATAGAGGTGAATGAAGTAAAAATGCACACCTTTGCATACGGCAGGCCCATGTATGTGCGCATGAAAAGTGCAAAGGAATTGCACAGGTGGATGCCAGATGGAATAGAAGAGACTGCAGACCACAGTTCTGTTCGCAGCTTTTTTGCTTTGCAGTGAGCTGGGCTCCTGACTTTCGAATCAATAAACTGGGTGACTTATTTCATAAATGAATTCATCAGAAACTCATTAGTAAGGTTTGACCCTGGTACCCGGTTAATAATCAGTTCCTAGGCATTGTCAGCAGAACTTAATATGTTGAGAATGACAAGAAAGTCATCGGGAAAAAAACATTCAAGGTGGAGTCTGATTTTCCCTTCTAGTACTTGATTCTTCTGAAAATATGTGAGCCCTCCATGTGCTCAGACTACTAACACGAAACCAAGAGCCCAGGGAGTAAAATCCTGACAGTTCTTATTAAGGTAAAAATGAGGTTACAGAATTCATTTTCAAAGTTTCTTCTCACTGTATTTTTTTTCCAAATTAAATTGGCGCTACCGAATTTAATGACAAGGCTACCCTGCTAAGTGCACAGCCCAGAAAGCTGATCCTGTCTTTGGTGTGAGGACCCTTGTCTGCTCTCTCACAAGGTGACTGATAACCAGCCACCAGCACATGTGCCATGCCATCTCATGGATGCATACAGCGATCGCTGGAGCAGCGATTCTGACGGACAAACCTGCATAATTAGTTCGGGTTTCTTTGTTACACCTCACAGTGTGAAGATGGCTTCCACTCAGCATGTCACCAAAAAAACAAACACGGGCTCCCCTCATTTTTGTCATCCAAGCCCCATCTGAGCCCACCCTACAGCCTCCCTTCATCCTCTTGGGAAAGTGAAGTGCCCCAGATCTGGGAGCCTAGACCTTTGATAACTGCCTCCCACTGTCCTTCTGCCAACTGTATATTAGAAAGAGATGAAAATACAGAGAGCAAAGGAACTTTACGGACCTCCCAATGCTGGTTTCCTTAAGAGAAAAATAATAATAATAAGCTCATTAAAATCCAGTTGAGTCTGACATTTTCCCTTTTACCTTTTCAATCTTTTTATAGTTTCAAATCATTAACTATCAGCATGAAGCTAAAAGGTAGATCTAGCCATCTATGAAATGGTGACACATTTGACAATAATACTTTTGAGGAGCCTGTCACATTCGCTCCCCAAACAAGTCTCATTAATGCTCAAACTGCTCCGACTGTCTTTATTTTCTCTCAGCTTCTTTTCTCCTCGTTTCTCTCTAATTAGCTTAGGGTTCTTTTTTTTTTTCAGTCTCCCTTGTTTCACAGTTTGAGTTTAAAAGACAAAAAGGAAGTAGATGTCATTTCCCTGAACCCCAAGGCCGAGTTAATCAGCAGAATTAATGACTCTATTATCCATTAGACTGGGGGCAGTGGCTCTGATCTCCGAACACCCTGTGTTCAGCATCCACCGTGCCCCTTCATTTTGCTCTGACAACTGTAAACTTTTGCTCTCTCTGAACAAATTCTGAGGTTCAACGTATTCGTACAGCGTTTCCTGTTTGGCTCCAGGGTGTGAACCGGGAGGTGATTGGGAGGTGTCGCTGCCTCTGCCTGCGGTATCCGTGCTGAGAACGTATCGTGCTGCTAAATGAGGATAGATGAAAAGAAGTCCCAGGCAAGTCTGAGGAAGAGCCCTGACCTAGCTGTCCCTGGGTGACTTGCCACAATCAATAATCCCTTACTGCAGAAACTTCATAGGGACAGCATCAGACACCACACACACACACACACACACACACACACACACACACACACACACACACACAAATGCCTCTCTGTTTTGTCAGAAGCATGCCATGGAAATAAAAACCACAAGAAACTTACACTAGCTGAGAGCTAATTTCTAACATCATCATGACCAAGGGCTGAATAGTATTTGAAATGTATTTTCAGCGTGCGAGGGTCTGGAATTCTAATACTCGAGTTTCTTCTCCAGCAAAATTGAAGGACTATAATTCTTTTACCCGCAAAGTCAATACTAACACGATCACTGGAACATTTAGTGCATATACAAAATGCTCCTTGTAGAGGCATCTATCTGGAGCCCAGCAGAAGATTTAGTATATCATCAGTATTCTATAGCTCATGTTCATTGAAAGCTTCGAGTGAACACTGGATAGAATAAGAAAGTAGGACGGACAGGTTAGAAAGACGAAGCCGATGAGTAAGAGTGGGAGGGGCAAGAGAAGGTAGACGCAGGTGTGAAACGCCATGTATGATTAACCGCTACGAATTTTTAAATTTTTGTTTTATTTACTTAGTGTGTCTGTGTGTGTCTCTCTGTATGTGTGTGTGATCACGTATGCATGTGTGCCACAGCATGTATGCAGAGGACGGAAGACAACTTCTCCTATCCACCTGTTCTCTCCTTCTACCATGTGGGCCCTAGAGATCAAATTCAGGTGATCAGGCTTGGTAGCTGTGACTGATGAGCCATCCCCCTATGGTTCACCAACTAATTTTTTTAATGGGGAAAAAAAAAACAAAGAAGAACATTCTCAATCCTGACAGTACATTTTAATCATTGCGGTACTTTGAAATATTACTGCTCAGGCCAAGGCCTGGACACTGCTAATCACATGTGGAGCTGGGACCATCAGCACCGCCTCAAGGAAGATGGCCAGCGGGCTTTGTTGTTGTTTTGGTTTTGGTTTTGGTTTTTCCAGACGGGGTTTCTCTGCAGCTTTGGAGCCTGTCCTGGAACTAGCTCTTGTAGACCAGGCTAGCCTCAAACTCACAGAGAACCGCCTGCCTCTGCCTCCCGAGTGCTGAGATTAAAGGCGTGCACCACCACTGCCCGGTCCAGTAAGTTTTTTCTCTCATAAAGATAAGATATCAAGATTATATGGACCATTTCCCTTAAATCTAACTAACTTCCAATAGCTGGAGGAGAAGAATTTCGATGCAAAAGTGCTCTGGGTTTCAAATACATAGTTGCAGTGATTTTCTGAAATATGCTACTCAACTCCTAGCACAGCCATGTCTCGTTGATTTTCGTAAGGGGTTTGCAAACCACTCAGAAACTAACTCATTTGTCATGACTCATGACAAATTCATGAAAAAAAAATCAGATTCCATTCGAAACTGCAGGTGTTGGGTATAAAACAACAAAAGACGCAATAAAACAGACCCTCTACCTTTCCGTTCTCCAAGTGGTTTCTTCCTCTCAGATGTGAGAACCTAGCTTCTATTTCTTTATTTATCAGTACTTTTTAATTCAACCACCCTGTTTTACTTCTGGGGTGTACCCAAAGGACTCTGCATCCAACTACAGAGACCCCAGTTCATCTGCGCTCGCTGCTACTCTATTCTCAGTGGACACTAAACACAGAGTAAAGCAGACATTCAGAGAAGGAAGCCCAGCAGCCCGCGTTTTCACAAGTCCTTGACTGAGTCTAAGGAATAGCAAATTTTCAGAACCTTGCTTCTCCCAGAGAGGAAAAGCACTGAGCTGAAACTCCCATGATATAAAGAGATCCTGCCCAGGGTTCCCACGTGCCTGGATTCTCCTCTTAGGGGCTCATCTCTCTCTATGCTTGAGTTTACTGGGGTTCCATGTTATAAAGAGATCCTGCCCAGGGTTCCCAAGTGCCTGGATTCTCCTCTTAGGGGCTCATGTACACTCTACGCTTGAGTTTACTGGGGTAGCACAGAATGTGTCCTATCCTACCTACACAGGTTTCATTTAACCCACAGCAAATATCTCAGGAAGAAAATGAGCTCACAGTAACATGGGCCAAAGTAACAAGGTACTTGAAGGGATATTAATTACCTCCAAAAAAGAAATAAAGCATACCAGGCAACAAATTCTATCATAAACAAAAAATAATTAGGACAGGGGAACCAGGAATTTAAAAGTTAGCTGATCTGTGATATCAAAAAAACCTACTTATTAACACTACTTACAAATGTGGTTTTTTCCTAATTAGTTACTAATTTTACAAATGTTAAAGTAGATACAGATATGCTAAGAGATAAGTCATTGAATTGAGACAAGCTAGGGGTAAGTATAAGTACTCTAAGGAAAATGAAGAAATGTTCAAAGTAATTAGAGAAGTGTCTACAGATAAAAACTGTAACATCCAACGTACAAGTACACTGACTAGAATAAATGGCAAAAATGGATATTACTAAAGAAGACACTGGTGAATTTGGATTCACAGAGAGAAATGACCCAGAATGGAGCAGCAAAATAAAAAGATGGGTAGCAAATGAGAGCATGAGAACCATGACACAACCTCAAGCAAGCCAACGTATGTTGGAACGGAGACCCGAAAAGATGAGAGAGGAGGGAAGAGCATCGAAAGAACCAAGCTGCGAGTCTGACGAGCACTACAAACTCAACAAATGAAGAAAACAACACTAAGCTCCTTTAAACCAAAGCATTTTCAAATAATGCAAAACCGTAAAAAACACAGGTGAAGAATAGGTACAGAATGACAGAGGACTTACCCATTGCAGGCCAGAGCACAGCTTTGGGAGACCGTGGGGAAACAGCTGTCAGGGTGGGTCCTCTATCCAGAGAAGGGATCTGAAAACCAAACGCAAAATAGAGACATTCCCACCACACAAAATCTGAAAGAACGTAAGTTTGCCCAGCAGCACCATAAGGAGTATTGAAGACAGTCTCTCAAGCAAAGGGAAAATGAATGACACCTAAGGAAGTTAGACCCGAACAGTGGAGTGGGGAACAGCAGACATAGTAAACATGCAGGTGGAGAGGAAGGGTAATTTACACATTATTCACAATCATTTTAAGTAAGAATATAATGTAGAAAAATAGTTAAATATGTTGTGATTTCATTTCATATGTTGAAAGGCTAAAGGCATGGAATAGAAGCATGTGGTTGCAAAACTCTTGGGTGAATCACAATAGTACTGGGGGGTCATTTTTTTATAAAATGGCATAATGATGCTGTTTATATTTAAAGTTCTGAGAAGAATCCACAAGCAAAAGAAAGAGGACTCACATTACCTCATTTCAAGACATCAGGATGAAACAAAAAATTAAATGTGGATCAATGAAACAGAAAAGACTCTGAAAGCAACCCTCTTACAGATCATCAGTTGACATTTGACGTGATACCAAAGACAGTGAGTCGGGGAAAGGGAGTATCCTTCCGTTGGTACCAGAGTTAATTAGATTGCTGTATGCAGGAAAGGGATGAGCTGGTCTTGGGGATACACCCTGTAATCCCAGCTCGTCGGAGGTGGAGCAGATACAAATGTGCATGTGCATGGGTGTGTGTGTATGTGTGTGTGTGTATGCATGCATGCATGTGGAGGCCAGAAGTGTGTGTGTGTATATATATGCATGCATGCATGCATGTGGAGGCCAGAAATGTGTGTGTGTGTATACATGAGTGCATGCATATGGAGGCCAGAAGTGTGTGTGTGTATATGCATGCATGCATGCATGTGGAGGCCAGAAGTGTGTGTGTGTGTGTGTATGCATGCGTGCATGCATGTGGAGGCCAGAAGTCAAAGTCACTTTCCATTTTATTTTTTGAGGCAGGGTCACTTGGGCAACTCAGCTAGACTTGTTGGCCAACAAAGCATGGGGACCCTCTGCCTCTGTTCCCGATTGTTGGGACTAGAGGTACACACCAACACACCCAGTTTTTCACATGGGTGCTGGGGATCCAAGCTTAAGTCCTCACCTTGGGCAGCAAACACTTCACTACATGAGCATCTCCCAACCCCAACTGCATGTTTATCAAGTAGGACCCAATCACATGAAAACACAGTCCAGGAAGAAAAGGTTTGATCAGACAAGAATAGAATTTTGCTCTTCAAAGACCAGTACACTAAAAGTGACATGGTCACCATGCACGGAATCGGGCTATAAATCCAATGACAAACAGTCCTACAACATTTACTATCACACAGCTGAATAACAAATAAACCAGAAACCTAAGAAAAATGTTGCAAAAATATTTGTTCCAAGGCTTCACTAAAGACGATATACAGACAGAAAAAAAAAGTATAGAAAAGATACTTAACATCATTATTCATTAGAGACAACACAAAGCTGCACGAGGTACCACTATACACTCACCAGAGTGCAAAAATTTATTTTATTCGTTTTGGTCTTTCAAGGCAGGGTTTCTCTGTGCAGCCCTGGCTGTCCTGGACCTGCTCCATAGACCAGGCTGGACTTGAACTCACAAGAGATTCATTTGCCTCTGCATCCCAAATGCTGGGATTAAAGGCATGTGCCATCATTGCCTGACAAGAATAGCCAAAATATAAAGGTCTGAACATACCAGAATCCATAATATTTTTGTCATAAAAGCTAAGAAACATTAGACAAAACAACTGACAAGTTAGGCACATAAAATTAAAAACTTCTTTATGATAGAAAAGTAAAAATATTATAACATGTTCCCAGTCAGTGGTGGCATACACGCACACCTTCAATCCCAGCGCGTAGGAGGCAGAGGCAGGCAGATCCCTGTGAGTTTGAGGCCAGCCTGGTTTGCACTAGCTAGTTCCAAGACAGCTAGGGCTGTTACATAGAGAAAACCTGTCTCAAAAAAGAAAAATTATAAAATATCTTAAAATGAGATTTTTCAAATGGCAATAACAAAATGCATGATAATAGATTATTTCATCTTGATAGACAAAGAATTCTTACAAATTATTTTAGCTCAAAAGGAAAAAGGCCACAAAAAAAAAAACAGTCACAACAATAAGAAAATATGCTCCTATCCCTGTGTTACCAAGGAAAGAGAAAGCAACTAGATATCATATTCATGAGTTAGCAAAATCCTGGCAAACCTATACCACTAATAAAGGACATAATTAAATTAGAATGCAAATAAATAAGTGAGTACTGTTTTGAAGAGAAATGTATAAAATATGCATCTCTAAATTAATTCCTAACTTGAATGCTGTTAAAACATGGAAGACATTTATTCAAATGTTCATTCAGAATCTTGGACTACTTAAACTTAGCATGATACAATGTGAAAATCTTTCCATTATTGTTCAGTCTAATGGGTAATAAGTTGGTCATTTGGTGGAAAAATATTTCCAGTCATTTAGAAGAATATACTACTAATTCACAAGAATAACTGTTAATCCCAGGACACTTCATTTATTTAAAGAGTAAAATTAAACCATAAAGTTACCAGTCGAAATTTGAATGAAGTTGTTTGTTTTAAATAATTACGCGCTGGAGGAAATCATTAAATATATCTTTTAAAAAAACACTCAGAAACGAAACAAAAGCCTCGAAAAAATACACATAATACTAGAATTGGTGTGAGGAAAGCCAAGAAAACCGAATATAATTTAAGGAAAAAACAAACTGGGAAATTACACTTGTAAGGCATGTTCAGAGAATTGTTAGCCTCAATACTTGAAAAGCTCAAACGCATTATTTGGGATAAAAAAGAAAAGGTAATATAATTAGAACTGATAATTACTCCAAAGAAAAGTTTTTTTAAATGGCCAGCAATCACTAAAAGATGTTCTTTCTGACTTATAATCAAGGAAATGCAAATAAAAGTAATGACATACTGATAGGCAGACAAACAGGCAAACTATCAAAATCTGTATCAAGAAAGGAATAAGTAGGCATTTGTGACTGTCTGAAGAGCATTTCAGCTCATCAGCTCTGACAAGAGATCATTTGTAAAGGAAGACAGGAATAAATGGGAGAAAAACACAAAGGAGTGAAAGAAAGAGGAAGGAAGAAAGGAAAAGAGAAATCAGCATCATGGAGGCCGGAGAGATGGCTCAGCGGTTAAGAGCTGCTCTTTTTTTTTTCATATTCTTTTACTTTTTTTATTAAAAAAATTACATTTCCTCCCCTTCTCCCAGTCCCCTCCCGCTCCCCCCCACCCCTCCTCCCTCCCCCTGCTTCCTTAAAAGAGGGCATTGTACTCTGCCCTGTGGGAAGTCCATGGCCCTCCCCCATCTATCCCGGCCTAGGAACGTGTGCATCCAAATAGACTAGGGTCCCAAAAAGATAATACATGCAGAAGAGATAGGTCCTAGTGTCATTGTTGATGGCTTCTCAGTCTGCCCCCATTGGCAGCCACATTCAGAGAGTCCAGTTTGATCATATGCTCGTTCAATCCCAGTCCAGCTGGATTTGGTGAGCTCCCATTAGATCAGGCACACTGTCTCAGTGGGTGGACCAGCCCCTCACAGTCCTAACTTCCTTGCTCATCTTCTTCCACCTTCTGCTCTTCAACTGGACCTTGGGAGCTCAATCCATTGCTCTGGTGTGAATGTGGGTCTCTGTCTCTATCTCCATCCATCGGACGAAATTTCTATGGTGGTGATCAAGATATTCATCAATGTGACTATGGGACAAGACTAGTTCTGGCACCCTCTCCTCTGCTGCTCAAGTACCTAGCTGGGGACATCACCCTGGACGCCTGGGATCCCCTCTAGAGCCAAGTATCTTGCCAATCCTAAAATGGCTCCCTTAATGTAGATATCTTATTCCCTTCTCCAATATCCACCTTTCCTCCATCTCCACCCTCGCGCTCTCCCCAGTCCTTCCCTTCTCCCTTCTCCTTCCCCCTCTCCCCTT
>PVIU01008952.1:0-79552 GCA_004026605.1 Ondatra zibethicus | reverse complement strand
AGATAATTTACATTGGTATAAATTTTGCCTTATTGATATAAATTTAAGGTCAATCTTGTTATATTTCTGATCTTGATTAAGGTATTGTGATTGTGTAGTTCATTTAAAAATGTAATGTATAATTAGAAAATATAGGTTGTTAATAGATAATCATTGATATAGTCAAGCTTGTAGTCATGTTAGTTAGATTTTCTAGATATATAGAGGTATATTTCAGTTAGATAGACATTCTTCATATCTTTCAAAGGTGACAGAATATGGCATTTAAGTATTTTAATAACTTAGGACTTTTCATGACAATGAGACACGTCTGCTCCTGGCAGCACCAGCTACTTCAAGAGGAAGATGGGCATCGAAGAGGCTCCTTATGGAGTTTGCAAGAAACTCCTTATGGAATTGGGCAAGAAACTGCTTTTGCCTGGACGTTGCATAAACTGGACACAAAGAACCTGCAGAGAGAGGACTGCTAAACTTGCCTAAAGGTGAGATGATCCTTCAGGGTTCCTGATTCATGAAAGAGTCTACGAGACATTCTGTAGGACACAGAAGAAAGTGACTGAACTGTCTTTAAATTTTCCTGCTTCATGGAAAAGTCTGCTGGATACTATGGGCCTGTAGGCTGAAGATGGATGCCCCAATGGTACAAAGGAACTTTGGGTGACTGTACAGGCAGCGAGATGTCTCTGTCATTTCTAGAGTTTGGAAGTTGCTTATTTCTTGTTTACTTAGGTAATATTTTATCCTTCTGGAGTCTTTGATGGAGTTGAAGAATGGATAGTTATAGTTATAGTTTTCCTTTGTCATGATAAAAGATAAAATAGGTTGTAACTGTAATTCTTGCTTGATAACTGTTTTGTTATATGTAATTTTACTATGTTAAAATGAAAGCCTTTCTTTTTTGTTTAAACAGAAAAAGGGGAAATGGTATAGGAGGGTCCTTCTGTATTTGGGTTGCTTTTATTGGTTAATAAAGAATCTGCCTTGGCCTTCTGATAGGGCAGGACTTAGATAGACAGGATAATGAGAAGAGAATGCTGGGAAGGGGACAGAGCCAGAGAGAGCTGCCCGCCATGAAGACACGCTGAATCTTTCCCGGTAAGCCACGACTCGTGGTGACACACAGATTATTAGAAATGGGTTAAACAAATATGTGAGAGGTAGCCAATAGGAGGCTAGAGCTAATGGGCCAGGCAGTATTTCAATGAATACAGTTTCCGTGTAATTATTTCGGGTACACACCGGGAGCCGGATGGCACAAGGGGCCCTGCGCTGGGAACGCAGTCCGAGCCCCTCATTACTACAGATGAGGAACAGCCTATATGCCTGTTGTGGTATAGTTTCTATAAATATGAAGACAGTTGGAGGCCATGGGACATGGGTCCTTAACTGTTAGGGAATGGAAGACCATTAAAGGTTTGGACAGTAGAAGAGTAATGAAAGCCTATGTCAGGAAGCTGCATTTGGTGGTAGTCTATAGAATTCACACAGGAGCATTTAACAGTCTCTGTAAATAAAAAATACAAAGCTATCCAGATATTGAAGTAGGTTTTATTTCTCATTAAATGTATGAACATGGTGAGATATCTTCCCACTCAAAATAATACCTAACCAGTAAACGTGCTCTGTACTTCACCTATTGAACCCCTTATTTCTTACTAAGAATTTCATCGCTTAATGGCAATCAATAGTATGCTTATTTTTGGAAAGTTTGTTAGCAATAACTTGAATGATTCATATTTTCAATTCTGTAGCTTGCAACAGAGAAATTTTGTTGCTGTTTTGCTGTTCGGCTTGACTGACCAGTTAAGCCAATAAAACTAAACTTGTTGAGGTTTGGGGTTAGTTTGATACTAAAACTAGAAATTGGAAAGACAAAAGCCTCTTCCTTTCATTCCTATTGAATTACTTAGTGAGTACCAAGTTACTATTATTTTTATTTTTTGGGTAATTTATTAATTAATATACTATTATTATAACCCTTTACCTTATAACATTTATCTGGAGAAAAGATAATATATTATTTGTGTGTATGTGTATGTGTATGTACATGTTTGCCTGTATATAGGTACATGTGTATATGTAGATATGAATGCACATGGAGGCCAGAAGTCAACTTGGTTATAATTCCTCAGGTGTTGACTACCTTATTTTCTAAGACATGGTCTCTTACTAGGACATAGAGCTTATGGATCAGGGCAGGATGACTGGCAAGTGATCTGTGGGGATCGGTCTGTCTTTACTTCCCTAACTGTGGGATTACAAGTACATGGCGCCATATTTGACTTTTATTTATTTATTTACTTTAACATGGGCACTGGAGATAGGTCCTCATGAGACTAATAACTTCAAACAGATGTAATATGTGACAATAGAAAAACAAATTATATTTGCTTTACTAGTAGGTTTTTTTATTAGTCATAGATAATCACATATTACATGCAAGAAAATTACAATACAGCCCAAAATGTTTATGGATTCTGGCACAACAACAGTAACACAATGCAAGAGTTTACATGTTGTTTTTTACATACAACTTCCATAAAACAGTCAAATAGAAATGGTGCAAAAAAGAATTCAGCAATGTTCTTAATGCTTGGTATACTAGTTAATACTTTGATCTGTGTAAGAGTCATTATCATACAACAGATAATTGTTGGAAAAGCTACATTTGATCATCTTTTCCTACCTGGAAGTGTGCACAATATAGAATGATAGCTTAGTCTTTTCTGCAAGCGAGGGTGTTTATTTCTGTAATAATAACATTATTGTAGGGCCAACATAATAAAGTAAACAAATGACCAAACATTAAAGCAAGGACTCTCAGGAAAGACTGCTGTGTGCTTTGGACCATTCCTCTGTGAATCATCACAACAAGCCATGTGTCTGGCAGGGACAAAGAGGTAAAGCACAGATTCCCAGAAAAATATTTTTGAAAGATGTGTGCCTGCGCACACGCGTGTGTGTATGTGTTAGGGAAGTTGTGAAAACAACCTAGCTAGGCAGCATGCTGTGTTCATTGCTATGCCCGTGGATTTTACACACAGTTTTGGAAGATATGATTGTGGTTTTATTTACATGGATATAAAAATCTGCAAAGCATGAACTATGTCACACTTCTTTTTATTTTTTATATGCTACTTACTGGCATTTCTCCATCAATGAAAATGTTCTACTTTCATAGAAGCTGACCTAATATGCTGACAAGCATGATTCTGGATTGACTTCACCCCTGAATTTTGAGGCAACAGGCAGTTCCAGTCGTCTCTCATAGCCCAGAATGCAAGGAAGAGATGGTTGGGTGGGAGGCTCGAAGCTCTACTTAGAGTAGACTCAGTGCTGTGGTCCAAAGAAGGACACTTATGCCTTCTCTTCTGCAGCTGGAGAGAAACGCAGCTCCCAGGCAATGGTCCACTTAAAACACTTGAACGTGAGAATCTAATCAGAATCATTACTATATTTTGATTTTTTTCCTTCACTGAAGCATTATGGGTTGTTTTTTAAACACTGTCATTGGTTAACAGAATTTCAGACATTAATTAAAACTGTGAAGTACATCTTTTTCCCCCTATTTTCCCAGCAGAACTTTTCTTTGGACATCAAGAGTCTATTGTTGGTGCTATGAAATATTTAATGACAAGCAACACGCCTGATGCTTAGACTTAGGCTTTTCCTTAAAAAAAAAACCTTGTTTACTTTTTGCATTGGATAAATAAGTGTTGTTCAGTGTATTTTAGAAAGCTCCATTTGCAAACTCATTTGCTTACATTTCATGTATCGTAATGAGATGAAAATGAGACCACTGTACATTTCAAAATATAACTATTAATTAGGTGAAAAGCTCAGGGAATGTCTTGCCAAGTGGAAACTGTCATTTCATCTTTGATTCTAATTAAATTAAAATATCATTACCTACCTGTTTATATATTTCTTTCATATTGGTAGATACATTCCTAAAGGCATATAGAGTTCCATATAATGGCACTGATAACATTATGATCCCTATATAATTGCCATGTAACAGGGATGTGTGTATGTATATATATATATATATATATATATATATATACATACATACACACACCAATACTTTTAACAGTTATGACTAGTTTTGTGATTGTTTTTCTCAAACTGTGTACTAAAATTCTAACTTTATTTCAGTGTGTGGGACTCTCCAACATTACATGATGTTGACATGAAGTTGCTTTGCTATAAAGTATTATAAAAGACGGAACTAGGTCTAAGCCCCTATGCTCTTTTAACATGAGAGAGTCAAACTGACCTTTTCATATAGAGCCAATCTACCATCATTTTCCTAATTCTCTACAAATACTGAGCAAATGAGAGCCAGAATGATCACTTCTGATTGAAAATTTCTATCTGAAATAGCCCAGCCATTCCCTGGCAGTTCCCACTCACTGGATTCCTCTTTTTTTTGTCTTCGGATTCTGCAGTTAGCTCTTTTCTTCAAGGTGTTGGTGGTTGATGGCTTCCAGCTGTCTCTGAGAAGCCAGGCTAGTTAGAGAATACCCAGCAGGATGCTTCCTCTGTCTTCCAAATCAATAAGAAAACAGTAGCCGAATTGATCTCTCAATGGTTTAGTGAGGCTTCAGTCTCACCATTAGGAAATCAGCGCTTGAAAAGAGATACTCTGGGTTTACAAGCACGGCCATGCTGTCTTTCCGTGCAGATCACCACAGTGGGTGGTCCCAGTGCCTGGATTTTACTGGAATTTTTTCTATTGTACATTGCAGGGGATGGAACATCTATGACTGGAAATTATTGTGTATAATTTAGTTTATAGATTATTTAAAATATTTGATTCATTATAAAGATGAGTAGGCATGCATCATTGGTATTAATGCTATTTCCATTTGGTTCCTTCAATAAATGGATAGAATTTATAAAAACAGTTGGAAACAACCTGATAGGGTAGCTCTTGACCGTGACCCTAGCACGAGACTGAGGCAGAAGGATTGACAAGAGTTCAAGGTTAGCCATGGATACAGAGTGAGTGTCAGAATAACCTGGAATACACAGTGAGACCCTATCTCAAAAAAACATACAAACAAAACAGCAGCAGCAACAGCAAAAACAGCAGCAGCAACAGCAAAAACAGCAGCAGCAACAGAACAAACAAAACCTCTCCGAAATAATGAACAAAACCCAACAAATGAAATCTAAAGCCCCTTACAGTTCTTCAGGTTAGCTCAGAATTTTCTTATTTTGCCCCATTCATGTCTAAGTTGAGTGACTGAGTCACAGACAAAGGGGACTCTGAGAACACTTGGCAGGTTACTATCAGCAGGGCTGGGATTATAAATCCCTAAAATAACCTGTCACTTGAATCTAATTTGTATAGATTCAGTAGCTTGCATGGAAAGAACCAGCTGGGTAGGAGGCCTGTTGAGTTTCTCTATTCCCTTGAGAAATAAAGGCCCAGAATTTCCATAGAGCAAATGAGTTGTGAGTTAATACAGCCTGATCAGAAGCAGTTCCCCACTGAGTAGGAGTAGGGGTGAGACTGGGGGCAGAAGGGAACACATTGTATCATAGCGAAAGAGAGTATCCAGGGGCCTTGTTATTTTCTGGTTTTCTGTACAGACCCCTGCAGAGGCAGGAGCAGGAAATGGGAATCAGGCTTGCCACCTGCAGAGATTCAGGAGAACAAGAACCAGCTGATTGTGTTTCTTGGGTTGGTAGGATGGGCATTGGACATTAAATGCTAAATGGCTCTGTATTTAAAATGATAGAGCACAGCAAGCCATTAACAGACATGGCGAAGGGGAGTGGCCAGCCAAGAAGTCAGGCTGGGAGCTCAGGTCTGTCAGAAGGAAGTGCTGACAGGGGGCATTACAAAGGGATACCCATCTAGGACAGAAGGCAGAGGGGGAGATGGTGGGTGTTGTTCTAGGGAGAATGCATCTGTGCATTGACACATGTTTCAGAGGGAAATGAAGGACCCTGAACACAACAAAAGATGAGCAATGACAAGCAACATATCCCCCAATCAGAAAGCAAGCAAGCAAGCAAATAACAGCAGCCCAAACTTCTTAGAAAGTAGGCAAGGAAGACCCAGGCTTCACAAACACTTGTGGGCCACTTTGTCCATATTTGCTCTCAATAGGACCTTCCCTCTTTTGAAAGTGTCTGGTAGAATCCTAAGGGGATAAAGTCCACTCCTTTTGAAATAGGAATGAAATTTTATCCACAGCAATAGGAATCCACAGAAAGAGCCACAGGTGCCATGCTATATTTCAGCCCCATGCTATGGAAAGAAAAACCAATGAAAATGGCATATGCTTGTTTGAGGAGTGTAATAATTCTAGTGTCACTCAAGATCCAACAGGATTCGTAGACTCACCTCTGCCTGGAGATCTTTGGAGGGTGTACTGAGGGCTGGCCATCTACACTGAGCTCTCCTGAGGACCCTGGCGGCTGAACTGATCCTATCTAGGCACCTGCAGCCTAGAGGCGAGATAGGCACTGAATTTGAGACTTGGTTGTTTGGCTGCCACACCAAATGGTGACATTGTCACTGTACCAGATCTCAAAGTATTTCTGCAGACGAGGTGCCTGTCTCCAGGGGGAGCCAGGACTTGGAAAGCATCAGACACTGGATTCAAGCAATGTGAGGTATTGTGATGCTTCTGTTCTCCTTGAAATGGAGAAAATCCCAGAGTCCTCTGCTTTGACATGTTTGAGAAATCATATCCCCAAAGTCAAGCAAACACAACCTTTGCCCTCTCTCTGGTATGTGTTAGGTAACATGGCTTTAATGTGCTTATATTATCCAGCTCACTGCTGCTGCTCCAGGTATGTGCCTCTGCTCAGTTCAGGGAAATTACCACTGTCTTTATTTCTTCCCTTTCTCTACTTGCATCTTCCATAGCATAGACTACTTCTCTTTGCGTCTCCATTTGGCATATAGTGACTTTGTATTCATGGAAAATTTCTCAACATTAGTCAAGGATGCCAATTAAATAAAACATTTCCATGTTTGAAGCAAAACAACCGAAGTTTCTTTCAAGAGATTTGAAAGGCAATGGAATATCACAGCCTGCTTTTTGAGATTCAGTTCCTTTAAAAAAAATCGAATCCCAAGGTGGGAAGAAGGACCTATGTCATAGACAGCCTTTAAACACTCTTTTCCTGAAAGATATTTTTGGCGGCTAAATATTCCTAGTATGGTGTATGTGACAATGCTGAGATGAGAATGCACCTCCTCTCACTGCTTCTGCACTACCTCTCTGAAGTCACAAAGGAAGCATGCGTGTTCTATGTAGGAGCTGCATATGTTGCTGAAAACCTAATTGGTATCAGAGGGATTTTAAACAAATCTTATATTTCTTGTGCTGTGAGAAGCAGACTCTACTTGCTCCAACTCTGGATGGCAGCTGCTCATTGAGAAACAACTTCTTTTGAGATAGAATTAATACTAATTTTCTTTTAAAACTTGAGGTGCCATTTGATTATTATAAATGTGCCCGTGTTTATATTGAAACATGTAGGATCGCTCTGGTTATACTGGGTGATTTAGGTGAATGCGTTTTGGTGTCTGCGTTTTGTTTTCTTCTTCCAGATGTGTGTGATGATAACACCTGTAAATGCAGCCCATAGGAGGAACATAAGATCGAGGCAGCTGGGGTTATATTGTCTTGGGAATACTGTATAAGCTGGGAAACATTGAAGGAAATACACCAATCAGATGTGAAAGTAAGATATGTAATATGCTTCTAGATGCTGGGCACAATTTCTAAGAAAGAGCCATTTTTCAGGATTCTGTACTTGTGGCTGCACAGCGGTAGGCAGGAGTGGTACTGCTTTCTCCTGCTGTGTCTCTCACCAATGGCCCATCGGCCCCACCCACTTTTTATGGTTCTTCTAAGCTCCAGTCTGCTGTTTGCAGTGTATAGTGTCTAAAGCACAGTCATTCTAGTTACAGTAAACAGGACCCCTCGTCCGCTGACACTATGAAAGGCCATGGTCTCACTCGATGGCCATCTTCACACACTGTACACAAGAAGTTGTTGGCACCTGTGCCCCTCACTCCCTGAACAGTGGGCCATCCCATAGCTCCGGGCACTTTTTATGACAGGGAGCAAAGACTATAGGGTGAAACTATTTCTAGTGAAATTCAATTATCTCCAGTATAGAGGTTATGAACTTGGGCCCTTTCATGGGCTCCTGCCTTAAGCCTTAGTGACAGAGGCCTTAGATACAGTCTGTACACCTGTTCTCTGAGTCGTCTCCGAGTAGGGAACAAAGATGTGTTAGTGTTACCCCACAGGTGGATATGTACAGCGATGTCCCTAAGCTTCCCATGGTCATTGCTTTATTTGCTTCAGCATTGATAGTTTTCATTTACAATAAAAAACATTTAGTACATGACAGGCCAAAATTCATTTTTAAAAACATTGTATAATTTAGTCCTGATCATTTCTGTTTGTTCATTTTCCTTATCTTTAGGTTGCAATAGAAAATTAACTCTGCCAGACTGAGGGCTCTCACCTCTCTCTGCCATTGAGCTGCAAGTTAGTTCTAGCATTCAGGCATTGAAAGCGGCTTTCTATGAAAAATACTGGTAATGCCTTTCTGGCTTTAGAATGTAGTTTTGAAATGAGCCCTTTCATCATGTATTTTCTTTTGTAAGAGATGATATGGAAGAGCCTTGTGCACATGTATGATGCTTGCAGAAAAAAAAAATCATGGGTCAAGTCCTAAATCAAGTCCAATTTTCTCTCAGCCACAGGCCAGGTAATTCCCACCCAGAGTAGGTCATTGTACAGAAACACTGAGACCTGAAAAGGGGCACTGTGAGCAGAAACAACGTTGTGCTACCCCCAGAGAAAACGTGTGCCACACAGCATCCTGGAAGCAAGAACCCTCTTCCTCCGCACTTACATTCAGATACTTCACTCTCCCTAGTGAGTCTCATTTGCATTATCCATTTTAAAACCCTGAATCTTTTTAAGATTTTGGTTTTAGTTACTTCTATCAGAAAATGTAAAAACTGTGATACAAAGCCCATCTATCCTGGGATGTAACATCTGAGAAATGGAGGTTATTAGAGGCATCATTGAAAGGAAACATTAAAACACTTATCTTGGTTTTTTTTTTTCCTCCTCTAATGGATACATGGCCGGGTCCATGTAATTATAGCCAATCAGATCCGGGACAGTAAATCCAGTTATTCTGATCTATGACGGCTGTCTTCCAGAAACTGTGAAGCATATTGGTGTCTTGTTGGACAGATAAAGGGATACACATTTTACAGTAGTATCTGCTAGCTGCATGCAGGCTCTGGAACCCTTGTCAGGAGCATGACCAAGGGGCTTGTTTTCTATTTCCATCTCCACAGAAGATGACAAAAGCTCAAAGTGGTGAACTCCCTTGCATGAGCCATCTGACTTGGCTGTTATTCCAAATCTAAAATTGGGTGACTGCCAAATCCCAACAGCATGTCATGTCCAAAAAAATCTAGTCAGAGAGGACTTTTCTTAGAGATGTTGCATCGAAGATTGACATCTTATCAAGTAATGATTATGACATTACAAAAAATGCAGATCTTTAGGGAAAGAGGTTTGGGGTATTGTTAATATTTCATACTCAAGTAATTACATAGGATTGAGAAACAGATCACATATTTTTCTATATGGTTGTTTGAGTCTGTCTTGTAATTTTGTTTATTGGGTCCATATTTTAAAACATGCTTAAACTTTCCTGTCACCTAACGAAACATCTGTTGCTTTATCATGCTGTTTCAGAAGGCATCAGAGAAAATAATATAAAAGAAAACATGCAGTATGGCAATGTTACAGAGAAATAAAGATAGCAAAATTTGTGGCTTCTGGCTTGGACGGCATAATGAGTTCACTGGGTAACTTCGTGAGCTTAACTTGGGAACACTTGGAGGAATCAGGGATGCCATCCCCATATTGTAACTCCCAGAAAGTCACATCAGTGTGGGAATCAACCACTCTGCAGCTGACACCGTGTTTGGCATCCCTCTCATTTTCATTATGGAGCTAAGGAGAAAGATATGTTCTTTCAAACAATACAAAACCAAGAAATGGAGGTGACTCTGATGTCTTAACTAGACAATGATTTCAAGGTGAACATTATAGGTCAAACATAATATATTCCCTTACAAAAGACCAGAAAGACTGGAACTTTCCATAGAAGGTGACTGGGTCAGAGGTTAGAGGTAGCATTTACTTTAGGGTTTACTACAATGAACTTAACAATTGATAGTTTCTCTTTGATAAGGTCATATGTATTTTCTTGAAAATAGAAATTTTACACACAGAGAGGTCATCTTCTGTGATGACCCCAGCTCACATACCATAGAGTATTGTGGTCCACTGGGTATGTTTCTTGTGGTCCTGTATACGAACTGGATTCAGTAGTATCATATAATATCTTCCTTCTGAGTGCTTGGTACAGTATGAATGTCTCTCATATGCAGGATGAAGTAGCCAAAGAGGGCAGACTTTGAGTGATGTAGGATCAGGTGGTTTCCTAGGAAGCCAGAGCCTCCTACACACCGCGATGGCATCTGGATTCCAAGTAGATGGTAGCCTCTAAGCTCAGCGAGGCTCTGGATGGCATGGGAACCTAGTTAGGGCAATGGAGCAGGTTCTGCTTCCAGATTTTCCAGCTGAAAGAAGAAAAAGAGTAAAGACAGTGAGTGCTTGGGGACTTGTAGGAGGGCACACTCATGATGATCCTCTGGATTTAAGAACTGTCATGTGCATCTTCATCTGCAACCCGTTTTGTTAAGTTCTCAGACATCGATCAATATTTTAGTTATGATAAATGTCTTGGGTCATTACAAATATTGTTTTACATGTACTTCATTATAAAACTGTAATTGATAGTTTTCTTGAAAATTTTTATTTATGTTTCTTTAGCTAGAATTATACTAAGTAGCCCAGGCTGAGTTTAGATTAGAGATCCTCCTGCCTCATCTTCTTGAGTGCAAGGATTGCAGAAATGTGCCGCTATAATAGGCCTTAGAAAATACATCCTAAATAAAATTCTTTTTCTTTGTTTATATTTCCTTTTCTGTGACCTTGTTAGTGACTGGACCAAAATCCCAAAAAGAAATTGAATGACTTTGTTTTACGACTTATTTCTAGATAAAAACATTTTTTATTTTACATCCAATTCTTAAAATTTCTTTCTGTTTTCCTCTCAAGTCGTGGGTGTGGAAGACATTGTCATTCAACTCCCAGTGTGAAAGTGTGTCCATTGAACAGTAGCATGAATTCTGACTGGGTGTGTGGGAATTTGCGTGGAATTTTCAAGTAAGCTAAGAGGATTGTGAGAATGGAATGTCTTGCAATGAAATAAGTTATTCCTCCTGTTATAACTAGTGAGCGACGAGGGTATCTGCATGGTAAGTATAAAAGGTTGCAAGGGAATTTTACAAATTTATTTTGTTTGAGTAAATTTCTAACTTCAGGAAAGGTGTAAGAATTGAGTGGTACAAAAGATGGTTGTTCACTGCTTACACAGATCCATCTGCTAACAATTATCCCACAGGCTTTCTCCCCTTTCGTCTCTTCTCATCCATTTGCATGTCTGTGCGTGCACACACATTCAGACATACATTTTTAACCCATTTAATGTCATGTCAGTACGTACTTCCTAAGAACAAAGGCTGGGTCAGATTGATTTCATCATCAGGTGGGACAGCTCATCATGGAATATTGTATGCATGTATGCTTCTACCTCTGTTTGAAACATTGTTTATGTATTGATATATATATTTACCATACTGCAATGTACATTACTGCCTCCGATTAAGATACTTATACATTGTCTATATTTGAAAGTCATCGTCCTCATTTATTGCACAGTTGTTTATTATCTTAGTCTTTAAGTTAGATAGGTATTGAGAATTATAGATCAGTAGTCATCTATGTTTGTTATATTTATGATTAGACTAATCAGGTTCTTTAGATACATAGAGATTATATTCAGTATACACAGATAATCTTCAACCTCTTCAACGAGCTGTAGAAAATGGCCTTTAATATAATCTAGAGTTTCGTAGTTTCGCGACAATGAGATACACTCACTCCTGGTAACACCAATCTATTCCCGAGAGAATGTTGAGCACCAGAGACACTCCATCTGGAGCCTTTCTTCTTGGTGGAACTGGCCTCTGGGCAAAGAAATGCCCATACCTCAACCACTGACAGAGATACCGAGTATCCGTAAATGGATAAAACAATGAACACTGTTGCTGCTTGTGCCCTGAGCCGACAGTTTCTGTGACCTGTCACGTAGGCAGCTGAGATGGCACAGACTAGCACAACCCTGAGCACTATGCCAGTGCTTGTTCTTTTTTTTCTTTTTCCATTCAAACATTTACACTTCCTCCCCTTCTTCCATTCCCTTCCTACTCCCCCACTAACCCTCCTCTCTTCCCCTCCATCCTTAAGAGAGGGCAGGGTACCCTGCCCTGTGGGAAGTCCAAGGTCCTCCCCCCTCCATCCTGGCCTAGGAAGGTGTGCATCCAAATAGACTAGGATCCCAAAAAGCCAATACATGCAGTAGAGACAGGTCCCAGTGCCATTATTGATGGCTTCCCAGTGCTTGTTCTTAAGGAAGCTTTGGTTGTTGCTCCCTCGAGTGCTGAGACTTTGGCTTTGGGTCTCACAACTGTGACAGAAGCCACTGTGTGTGTAGCTGCCATCTGGTCTCTTCACATTACCCTGTGGGATTCATGGCTAGAGGAAGTGGCACCAACACGCTCACGGTCTGTTGTTTGCTGCACCCTAGTGAACTGAGTCTTCATTATCTTCTCACTACAATCTGTGCAGTGGCCGCAGTGAAGCCACCTGCTTTCTTAGTCATCTCCTTTGGAGTCTTGTTACTTTTCACCATCTTTGAAGAAGTCGGGATCCAGTGTCAAAGTGGTATAAGATTCAGGATGTCAAGGTAGGCAAGGGACTTTTTATAATAGAGAAAAGGCAAAAGTTTGTGGTCTGTGTTCAGGCATATTTGGAAAATTTTCTGTGGCTTGTAAAAATGTGGGAGGGGCAATGAATTGTCCACCTCTGTCCTACCTCTAGATAAAATAATGCATGGAGGCTGATGAGAGAGGGATAAAATTTAACAAGTGTTTATAGTTGCTGCTGGGGGGCACATACTACAAATCCTATCAGGGATTCCTAGACTTAAGTTGAAAGTAGAAACATCTGAAGGGTAGCATGTCCCCCAAGAGAGTGTCACAGCACAAATCAGTATTGATAGGGAAAGGAAGGGGGATTAGGAATGCTTTGATTAATAAGATATATACTGTGAGCTGCTGGCTTCCCATCTTTGTGAAGATGACTGGGCAAAGGTCATGCTTTTACATGGCCACCAGGAGCACACAGGCTACCTCATAAGAGACCCTATATTTAAGGAGAGAAACTATCATCAATACAGACTCACATCTCACAATGAGGGTGACTATTGATGACTATTCTGAATTTCTGTTTTAATCACTACCTATGACCAGCATGTGACTATTTCTCTTCATGATTCCATGGAGAAGCTATTCAAAATGTGAAAACTCATCATTCTGTCAGCTCACTCTGTGCTGAATGGAAAGACCTCCCTCCCTAGGAGTATGACTACAGAGTTTATAAGATTACCCTTCTCTCTGCAAAGGCAAGTCCTTCACACACCCGTTCTTGTTAGATCTTACACTGACAATGTGCTTTCTTAGGGCCATAATCTGCCCAGGAGAAAGGTACCCCTCTAAGTCATGGGATACCCCTGAAATCCCAAAACAGAACCCAGAATGTGAACATCCAACTCATTCCCAAAATGTCCAAGGCAAGCTGGATCTGTCCACGAGGACTGGGATACCCAAAGAAGATTCAATTTGGACAATCACTAGAGAAGTTCAATCCAAACATACACCATCATCTCCATTCTCTGAAAAGAGGAAGATGGTTGCCACAGGTTAAAGCCTTGTTTATATGGGACATGGTTCTCTTTTGGAGATTACTAGAAGAACAGTTACATGTGTGACTGCCTTAGAGCAACTGCTTCTTTTTTCTTGCCTGAACTTGGTAGACCAGAGAACTCATCCCATGAAATGGAGATAGGCAAGAGGGGTTGGAGTGAATTTTAACTTCTATCTTTTTTTTGAAATATGCCTTATTACTAAACATTGAGTTGTCTTGGGCTAGGGTCATACATTTAACCAGACAGACTTTAAATAGTACGATAGGTCTTGGAGTAATTGGGAACATGAGTGAGGCTTATTGGACCCCTTGCTAGTCACCACTGTCTCTTTTTGTACTGATAATTGACATGCTTGTCTTGTGAATGCTTACGATTTTCAAGCAGGGAGATTTTCCCCTTCTATAAGAACCATTTTTAGAGAGATGACCGTGGGAGACATGCAAGGAGGTCATAGTTCACCTTTTGTTTCTCTTCTATGTTTTAAAAGGAAACAATTTAGAATTTCTAGGAAGAGACTAGGAAACCACAGCCTTGATGAAAGGATACTAAGCCAACAAGACTGATGAAAAATGCAACATCTCAATATAATCACCCTGTGTGGCCAGTGACAAAAGCTAATGGGATCTGGAGGCTTACAGTGGATAGTTGCCAACTGAATTCAGTTAACGTGACAGCACTGGTTGTTCCAGTCTATAGCCTGAAGTCCTGAACACTGTGATTACAAATGAACCAACTAACTTTTCTATTGCCATGAAGAGACCTATAAAAGACAGCGTTTATTGGGGGTTTAGTTATAGTCTCAGAGGGTGAGTCCGTGACCATCATGACAGGAAGCATAGCAGTAGGCAGGCAGGCAGGCAGGCAGGCATGGCAATGGAGAAGGAGCTGAGAGCTTACGTCTGATCTACAAGCAAGAAGCAAAGAGAAAGACACACACACACACACACACACACACACACACACACACAGAGAGAGAGAGAGAGAGAGAGAGAGAGAGAGAGAGAGAGAGAGAGAGAGACTGGGCTTTGTAAGCTCAAAGCCCACACTATGCCAGGGAGACACCTCCTCCAAGACAACACCTTAAAATTCTTCCCCCAAAACAGCTCTATAAATCAGGGACCAAGAATCCAAATATATGAACCTGTGGGGAAACCACCAGTTTCCATATTGCATTTTTCTCAAGCCTATTGACTCCTTCCCAGACTCAGTACTCCAGATCATGTTATTGTGGGGCCAAAGCAGAAGAGTTACGGACAATCGTGAGTCACTCCATGTGTGTGCTGGGAACTAAACTGAGGTCCTCTGCAGGAGGAGTAAGTACATGGTCTTAGCAATTCAATCATCCCTTCAGCTCCTGAAGTACTGTTTGAATTCGCCTGCTGTTTGTCACTATATGGGAGAATCAAAACACAAGCCAACCCTGTTTTCTCAAACCTGAGCTGGCACCATTATGTTGATGGTTTTGTGTTCATAGGCTCCCAGTAAATGATCTTGGAAAGCTCATTAGGTCTGATAAGACACAATGATCAACCATTTATGTCAAAGCCCTTAGAAAAAAAATATGGTCCAATCCTAGAGGCATCAATGAAATCATTTCTACCCTTGGCTTACCACGATCAGAAAGGAAGCCTGGTACTGAATGGGACTGTTCAGATGTTATCTGTGCATCCATCCTGTTGAATTAAATGGGAGTTTCATCAAATTTGGCTGGGAACTTAAGCAGCAAGGGTGACATTGGAAACTATCCCAATAGATCAGCCAGAAGCCCTTTTTGAATTTCAGGTCTCTGGGAATGGAGTCAGTCCCTAACCAGCATTATGTAACCCTTGGGATTGCAAACCCATATGTCCTGACACCTGACATTAACCACTTTGTCAGTGGAAGAAATGCCCTAGACCCTGAAGATATAGGGAGGACATAATAACATTCCCGTTATCTCACAGCCTCAGTCTGGCTCAACAGACTCATGACTCACCAGAAATAAGCAGTGACCTGCCAACTGTGCTATTGCTGCATTTACCACCTCTGTCCACCTGATGTGGGAGCAGAAGAACTGCTGTTGGTGGGCTTGGCTCTCAATGATCCTGCTGTGCCTGATGTTATTAGAGGCAGCTCTAGACAATGAATCCCTCTCGCACGTGAACTCACAGAGAGTTATGTTAGTTATGCTCATGGCCGTTCTGTGCTTCTCTTGACACCTAAGTGTTATGTAATATACAGTGCCTAGACTGCAGCCACTGGGTGACTGTGGCCATCTGGGTTAACCTAACCAATGCAATGATGATCCAAATCAAGGTTATCAGTGAGTCCTGACAGGGGTTACCCACCCCATTCTGTTGTATGTTTATATGAAAGGCAGAGAATCCCACAGAGTTTCTTTCCAAGGGCAATATTGCTCTTGGGCTCATTAATTTTTGTATGTATATCCATGCATGTAGAAGGCAGATCAACATAGGTTAACGTTCTCTGTTGTTCTCCACCTTATTTTTAATACATGGACTCTCACTGAATCCTAAGTTCAATGATTTTATTGAGCTGGCCAGCTGTAAACTCGTCCAGTGTCTGCTCCCCACCCCCGGGATTACAGATGTTCCCTACCAGGCCTGGCTTTTAAACAGGTGCCGGAATCCAAACTCATGTCCTTGTTTTGTCTTGCAAGCACTTTATAGACTGAGTCATCTCCCCAGACCCAAGCTCATTTTTAATGACCCACTATCAGTGATATTGGCACACCATGTAGATATTTTCTTTATTGAGACCCCAGGTAAAGAATACATATCAGTGAATATATGATTTCCTTCTTCCATTAAACATTGTGAGGACTGTCCCTAATATCAGAGTTCAGATTCTAGAGGTGGCTCAGGAATCTGTCTTTCACTCTACAGACAAAAAACCAATGAGATAGAAAGAACTTCAGAAATGAGCAGTTGCATCAGAGCCAGCATTTTCTGATGATATATGGGTCTCTGATTGGCCTCATCCCAGTCTGGCTGAACAGAGTGGAGTTGATATGGCTTCCAAATGCTTTTGTTGTTTTTGGATTAGTACCTACAATATGCTGGCACAATATATGCTAACTGTGAGTAAGGAAGGGGTTATCTAAAATTAGACCTATTAGTCTTCTCTGGGATGTAGTTGAATCTGCCTGGTGTGGTGCAGTACATGGTTAATCCCAATACTACATGTCAACCTCATCCTGTCAATGAGATTCGGTTGACAGTAATTCTAATCAAGTGTTGATTGAAATAAATGGGGACAGATCTGGTCTGAGCATTTGCAAATAACCAATCTTTGCCAGTAAGCCACTGCCATGTGGTGATATACAGATTAATAGAAATGGGTTGAATTAAGCTGTAAGAGTTAACCAATAAGAAGTTAGAGCTAATGAGCCAAGCAGTGATTAATTAATACAATTTCTGTGTGGTTATTTCGGTTCTGGGCGACTGGGGCAAACAAACGGGCCCCCCTCCTACAGATTGGAAGTAATTCTAGAAGATGACATCCCCTCTCCCAACAAAGTTTATCCTCATTTAGGAGTTGATTATAATTGGTATAGGGTTGGGGGTTGGGGGGTAAATTTTATAGGCTCAGGGACCTCTTTGAAAAAAAAGGGAAAATTGGATGGGATAATAGATTAGTATGAGCTTACTCACACTAATAATAATAGTGAGTAATAGGGTGAATACTTGTGAGTTATTATTTATAGGCAATTACATTGGTATAGATTCTTGTATATTGATACAAAGTTAAATTATATTGAATATTGTATGCATAAATGCACAATTGTTTATTGTATAATATTCTAATTTGAAGTCTTAGTCTTTAAATTATATAGGTATTAAGAATTATAGAACAATAGTCATCTATGTTTGTCATACTTATAGTTAGACTAATTAGGTTCTTTAGATACATAGAGATTATATTCTGCATATATAGGTAATCTTCAACCACTTCAAAGAGCTGTAGAATATGGCATTTAAATAATTTAGGGTTCTGTTGAAGTGAGACACAATTGCTCCTATTCCCTCCTATTCCTACCCATCTATTCCCAAGAGAATGTTGAGCACCGAAGACACTCCACTTGGAGCTTGTTTTCTTCTTGGCAAAACTGGTCTTTGGGCAAAGAAATGCCCATGCCTCAACCACTGACAAGGTACATGGTATCCAGAAATGGATAAGCAGGACTGTCAAATCTTGCCAAGACAATGTAAGACAGTTTTGAAAAATTTCCTGCCTCTGAAAATGGTCTGTCAGTTATTCTAGGCCTTAGCCAAAGTTGGTTGCT
This sequence comes from Ondatra zibethicus, assembly GCA_004026605.1. Lineage (NCBI taxonomy): Eukaryota > Metazoa > Chordata > Mammalia > Rodentia > Cricetidae > Ondatra > Ondatra zibethicus. Next base: position 61,299 of record PVIU01008952.1, on the reverse strand, counting down.
TCAACGTTGCAAATGAGACTTTGGGTGATTGCCCAGGTAGCCAGTTGTCTCTGTCATTTGTTGCATATTTTGGAAGTTGCTTGAATGCACTTCCTGCTTACTCAAGTAATATTACTTCCCTTCTCGGATCTTCAGACTAGATAGTTGTAGTTACTTTCCTCTCATGACTTGGCCAAGTTATTTATTATACAAGACTTAAACTAGTTAGGATAGGAAAATTATTGAATGTATTTGTTCTTATTGTATATAATTTTATATTAGGCTTAGAACTCTCTTATTTGAACGAAAGGGGGAGGTGCTGTAGGAAGTCTTACAGCCAGTGGTTACCCGCCCACTGGGGCGTGGCCTCTTATACTATATATGCCGATGTAGAGCATGTGTCCGGCCTCTTTTCTGGCTGCAGCATTTGGTTTCTGATCTCTGTTCAAGCAGAATATTCTGATTTCTGAGTCTACCCCTAAATAAATAACTGTTTATTTCTCAGTTCTGAGCTAGTGTGGGATTTCTTTTAAGCATCCTTCTTCATCCTTTGCTATGGGCTCCCAGGTTGTGGTATAGCTCACCATGTGTGCCAGTATTCTGGTCTCACTGTGTTGGATGGCGAGGCACAGGGCAAGGGAACTTCACTGCCATGCTTCTGCCTCTGTTGTCTTCTTGGATCCCCTGAGTCTATTTTTATCATCCTTGGATCTGTGGTAAGCTTTTGCTAAGACAGCACCATCACAACTTTATAGTGGGCTTTTTCTGACAAGAAGGACATTGTAGTCAAACATGTCTGCAGAGTTGGCAGCTGAGATTAGATACTACCCTTAGAAGCATAGATATAATTCCCTGTTAATTTTTTATTTTATATCAACAGTCTTTTAAACTGTAACTTTTCCAGGAAGTCAACTAGAAAATCCCCTTAAGCTCTGTTTTACTCTATTTAAAAAATAAAATGTTTGAAAAGCTTTTAGGCTTCAAGGTGAAACTTATTTAAGGAATTTTAGTTCTTCTCCATATAAAGAATGAAGTATTTCCCGTAGTTTTAGGGCTGGAGAAAATGTAAAAGATTATGTTTTTCAACTTTTTCAATCCACACAAGGAAATATACCCTTGAAAAGTAACGGGATGTGCACTCATGCATTGGATGAAAACGTTGATTTATTTAATATTTGGTTTTGCAGCCCTCTTCTGCTCTTTCACTTTCTCTTCCCTATTTGCAAAGCCATCAAAAGTTGAAACTGAAGCCAGTAACGAAATCGGTTCCTTTGGAAGCTGATCAGTGTTTGCCCGTAATAGACTTCAAAAACCCCATTCATTAGAGAAATCATAAAACCAGAGTCAAACCAAAACCATTTAGAGTCGATGACTCATAGGCAAAGATCTCAGTGTTCCTAAGTAACAGGCGCTCATCCTTTCTTCAAGGCTCATTGCCTGAGTCAGGCATAGAGGGATTTCAACTGATTCCTGATTATATAGTATAGGCCTCTTTCTGATGTGGGGAAAAGATGCTTCATATAGTATTTCTAAAGCACACCAATGCAGATGGGTTGTGCACAGGACAGTCTATTCCAGGAGAGAAGTTTATGGATGGTGCGTCTTTTTTCTAAGGTCCCTAGATTTACTTTCACTACCACTTATTCCCCACTAGGTCTAATGTATCATGGGGCAAGGAAGTTGTGTAAGCACCCTTTTTGTGTGGGTTCTGGAGTCTGTACTCAGGTCTTTGCACTAGCAAAGTAAGCACATTACCAACTGAGTAGTTTCCCCAGTCCTTGTTACAAAATTTTTAATCATCAGTGATATAGATAGGCAAAAACATGCAGCAACATTTTTACCAAACGTGGTAAATCTGTGGCAGAGAACCCTGTGTAGTTCAAAGGATCTTCATGTGATATTCCGGATGCTTCCTCCTGCTTTTAATGTGGGATAATTTTTGTCCTTACACTACCCTTGTCTTCAGTGGAAGAAAGCTTAAGTGATCATGTGTTTTGTTCACTGAGAGACGCTGGCCCCAGACTCTGAATGATGTCATCAACTAAGTTCTAATTCTGGGGCAAATGAGGTCAATTAACTTCTGGTCATGAAGAGGTCCCTTCAACAGCCACCAGCATGGAATGTATTCAGTCTAAGGGTTGTCAGTGGGGTTGGCACCAGAAGCATGGCACCCGCTTTCCATGCTTGCATTTTCCATAAGGAGATATAGTACCTTTGGCATGCGTCTCTTAGCTCTGTGTATGTGACTTTTCAAAATAAATCTATTTTCTGCAAAGATATTGTATCCAAAACAAAAAGAATGTGTCACTTATTAGGCTTACTCTTAGCAACATGCAATTTAATTAGACAAAAACATATCCTAAAGCTACACAGACTTTTCCCCTCATAATTACAGCCAGAGAGTGGTAAGCTTCAAAACAAAGCAAAACAAAAATGAAAACCCAAAGAACAACCTGCTTAGCTTTCAGAAAATAAAGTTTTAGCATTTTGCTTGTTTACAGATGTATTCAGAACACTTATTAAAATGCATGGGAATGAGAGTTTTCACAATCAGTTTTAGAATCCTGGCAACTGTTTGGAATACTGAGACACTGCTATTTATTTTCATGAGACGTTGAATGGCAGATTGATTCACAGCTTCAGGCCTGATAGTCTCTGGTGGGCTTGTCAAGTCTGATAGAGCAAGGTGCCTATCTGACTATGGGATGTGCACATTGTATTACTTCTACATTGAAAATAAGTTACACGCTCTGACATTTGTCTGTTGAGCTTTTACTTTCCTTTTATTTGTTTTTATGGATGGTACTAACAGTTCACCATAATAGTGTTCCATAAGAAGCTGACAGATCAGAAAAACACACCATCTTAATTACCCTCATTCCCTTTGCTGCCCTAAATATGGAGTCTTAACATGTAGAGTCTATCACTGTCTCTTGAATGCAGGCATAATGCTCACCTCCCACCATCAGAAATGTCTAGGAACAAGGACGTCACAGAGTAGCAAAGCTTGGAAATGTTTTTTTTTTTCTAAACTCAACAAATTGTACATATGAATCAGCTGCAATTTTTTTGTCTCTCAATAACGCTGCAATAAAGTTTGTATTTTTAATTCTTTCTTTGGTTGTGTTGAAATAAATACCTCCCCTGTAACTTTCTTCTTGGCTTTATTAGTTGGGTGATACTGAATAGGGTCAATTCACTGCTCACAATAGTCTAAGTATATGGTAATTATATGGTCCTTTAAAGTCATGTCTTTTCCTGGTTTGTGCGTTCCGGGTAACACATGAAGATATTTCAGGTAAACTACATGAAGGTATTTTGACTCCCTCCATCATTTTGCTTGCTTATTCCATTACTGAAGTGTGAGGTCTGCTTGTGTGAGGCTAACATTTCTTTAGTCCCAGGTACTAGAATTGTCTTTCTGATCTAGTCACCATGGCTTAGGTGCCTTGGTTCATGCTGCCTGTCATGGGGGAGGGTTGAAGGGGGAGGGGAGAGACAGGGAGGGGAGCAGAGAAAAATGTAGAGCTCAATAAAAATCAATAAAAAAACCTCTCTGAGGTCTTGAAATATCTACTCTCGCACTCATTTTGTTTCTATAATTCAATTTTTGGAGTACACATTTTGTCTAGTAACCTCTATATTTCTTGTTTTGCATTCTAGTATTCTGGGAACCTTGTCTAGTCAGTTGGATTATTCATGCTATTTCTCTACTGACTGAGGCTCCTAAGAATACAATGAGATAAAATTTTATAAAGCTATGCCATGACATCATTAAGTTCAGATCAGAACTAAACACAATATAAGGTTATAGATATTGGTAGGGGTTTCCAAATCTCCTTAAAAAACTGGCCATTGAGTTCACCCAGCTGTTCCATCTGGCGGTTGATTTCATTCTCCGTAACTTTGCCATAAACAATCTTTCTTCTCTGAGGCACCTGCTTCTCTCTGTGCCCTAGGTTCTGGGACAAGCTTACAATGCTAGGTATTTGCTGAGTGTTCAGTTCTTTCCCATTAATCTTGGCACTCTATTTCCTCGATATGCCAGAGACTCTTCTCCTTGGGTTATGATTTATGTTTCATGAGTTGTATTTCATCAAATCCTTCAAGGCTTTGCTATCACCAGGAGGTTTGGCCGCATTCAGACCTTCCCAGCCCTTCTTGGCCCTTAATTCTTCCTGAATAGTGGTTAAGGCTGTAGGTCATTTTCTCTGACAGAGAAACTCAAAGTAATATGAAGTTTATGGGATCTGAATGAGACTATATTTAGTAATACTGAGGGAATTTTGAATATGCTGGCATTTTAGCTGAAATCATAATGAAGAAAGTGCAGCAAGAAAGGTATTCTTAGCTGTAAGTTGTAGCAGATGTTAAACAGTTGATTCTTTGTCAAATGCAGAAAAGTCATATCCCATTCCGTATTTATCATTTCTATAATTTACTAATTAGATTTGCTTGTTGTAAAAAATTTTTTAAAAAGACTTTTTCTTAAGATATTATTTCTTAAAGTCATCTTCCATAAACTCTGCTTGCCTGTCATCTCTCTTGAGGGCACCTATTTCAGCACAAAGACCAGTCACCTGTTTATTTTGTTTTAAAGAAACTTACATATTCGAAAGTCCCTAAAACCCAGGTATATTTAAGTTTCTTTGAATCAAAAGAAGCAGATGATTTCTCCTTTATTTATAAACCAGCTTCTTGATTATTATGAAGACCTGATGATGTGGGGAAAGGAGCCATAAACTGGGTGGTCAGGGCTGGATTCCATACATGAGATTTCTGGTGTGTGCATGGAAAACAGAATGGTCAGAAGTAGTGGTTTGGGAACAGAAAATGGATGTACAGGTTAACCATCCTTCTTTCTTCCCTTTCTCCCCCTATCTTCCCCCATTCTTCTCTTCCCCTTCTTACTCCCTTCTCTCCTATAGACAAATAGCCCAAATTATTTTTTTCTATACATCCATTTTTGGATGCAATTATTTCAGACTGTGTCATCACGTTCAGCTTGTGTTCCATAGAGATCTGAAAATTATATATAGTTTTATCAGGTATCCACTGGTAATCTCCTGTTATTTCAGTTCCAGGATGTCTGATGCCATCTTCTGGCCATGGTGGGCATAGTACTCACATATGGTAATGTTCACACACACACACACACACACACACACACACACACACACACACACACACACACACACACACGCACACGCACACGCACACGCACACGCACACGCACGTGCATGCACACACACACACAAAATTTTAAAAAACTTCAAAATAGTAAATTTCATAAATGAGAAATTTGTTTTCATCAAAGATGGTTCCAAATTAAGTATTTACTTTAACTTCAACTTTAGTCAAATAAAACAACATCTAATTTAAAAAATAGTTTAAAAAGAGAAATAGTTGCTATATTTAAAGAGTTATGTATAATAATGGGAAAAGGAGGCACAAGGAAATTAAATATTAGTAAATTGTTCATCTAATATTTAAAACTCTCCCTGCCAAAAGTAAATGCACATCAAAATCACCATAAAACCAAATGGAGAGAGCCAGGAAGTTGATTGATTGATATTGAGACACATTGATTGATAGCCTGGGTCATAAAATTCATTGTAATTTGACTTAATTCTCAGTCACTGCAATTTAGCTATGTCACTGGGTACATTCATCCATAAACACTCTTTTCTACAGCTATAGAGGTCATAATCCATACTGCATATCAATAAATAATATATACTTTCCTAGCTACAAACAAATCTATAAATGTTATTAAAGCCAAGTATTCAAATAGACATATTTCTAATTAAACAATATTTTACCATTATTATACTTAAATGATGGAACATACTAATTGCTTCTGTTATTTGTGTATACTTCATGTAAGCCTAGATAACTCTAGTTTCATATATATAAATACATATATATACATACATACATACTCATTTATAACACACACACATTATGATTGAACCATTTTCCTTTTGAACCAAAGAACTGAAAGAAAAGCCATTTTGGTTTCATTCACAAAGAATGCATTAATGTGGTCCAGTACTGTAATTTTGTGAGCTATTCTCATTTCGGGCTTTTGTCATGGAATTGAAATCCTTTTCTTCCCAAATCAGCTCTCCACAGATGTCCTACAAAATCCCATGAATCCAGTATTTGATAGTGATGTAGTTCCTTTTCAAGATCAGGCTTTTGCATTTTCTTCTCTGGGAAGACCGTAGTTTTATAGCTTATTCAAATGCAAGTCTCTCCTGATATTTGGCCTGCTTCTTGGAGTGAGATGCTTGGGATGCTAAGAAAATGTCCTCAAAATGGTAATCAGTGGTTTAGGAATGGCCTTGGCATGCCAATGAGAAGAAATTAACATGATATCAACTTTACTGCAGTTGCATGACTTAACCCTGTAAGGCTCATTGCTAAAAATGACTGCTTGTTTTCAATGATAACTATATTATTTAATAAATATTATGTTTTCCTTTGGTGAGAAAACATAACAATTGCTCATCAAATATGGTAGTAATTGAAGGAAAGGTATAACTCTTTACTGTGTGTGCATATGTGTGTGTGTGTATGTTCTATAAATGCATATTCATGCTATATGGACATGTATGTGTGTGTGCATGTGCGTGTGCGTGTGTGTGTGTGTGTGTGTGTGTGTGTGTGTGTGTATGTGTGTGTAGTCAGTGATTGAAGTCAGAGGTCTTTCTCTATTTCTCTTCAACTCATTTTTGGGATAGGACCTCTTCCTCTCACTAACTGGGAGCTTGCTGTTTCAGATCCACTCTAGGGATTTGCCTGCCTCTTTACCTCTAGTGCTGAGATTACAGATACGAGCCACATGATCTGGAGATTATAGATACATGCCGCATGACCTGGAGATTACAGATATGTGTCACATGACTTGGAGTTTTATGTGGGTGCTAAGGATACAAACTCAGGTCTTTATATTTATACAGCTAGCATTTTGCCCACTATTTAAATCAGAAATTTTGGTATTGTGTTTTTATTTAAAATGCAGGCTCTTGGACCCACACAATGAACCATAATTCCTTTAAGGATGTCTTACAGATCCTGTGTTGTCTGGAGTTCAGCATAAATGCAGAGAATCTCTGGCTATGGTCATACCACAGTCACAGAAAAAGGCATAATACTGGGGTGAGAGGGGCAGAAGAGAACAGTTCTCAATTATTCTTAAAACCCATGGTTCTTGTCTAGAGTGCATCTGTTACTGATGATCAGGTATTGTAGTTAACATTCACGAGCGTTTGTCCTCTCTTTTTTATCTGTCAGAGACGCTATGGCAAAGAGATGTGCTGGACCACACACAATCATCTTTTAATTTGTATGTTGGTATAGGAAAGTATCATAGAATTTTTCTATGGTTATAGTTGTTGTATTTAAATAATATTGACCTAACAGAGTCACCCCCTCTCCTTATATGATGTTAAACATTTTCAAAATCACCCAGGTATCAAGTATAAAGTGCCTTAAAAGGTGAGGTTGGATAGAAATCAGGCAGGAAAAGCCCTGAGTGGATAGTGACATTTCAGGTTTGAATGAGACTCATGTTACTTGCAGTCCATAGTGGCAAGTGTTCTGTCCAGTTCAGCAGGACAGCAGGATGCTACGTGGGTGGGGAAACTCAATTGTAACAGGAACAGATGGAACATAAATGCTTTCATTGGGCTCCACCTAATCAAGATAAAAAAAACCATAAAGGCGACACACTGAACATAAAGCCACCATGGGCGCTGCAGAAGGACCAGGAAGCTGAGCCTGGTATGAACAAAGTCCAGAAGAGAACGTTACCCTCGCCCCATTCTCAGTAACAAGACTTCTTCAGGGCAGTGAGTTCAAGTCTTGGTCTTTTAAAGCATCTTGTTAAAAATTAAATTAGAAGACAAGTTGCAAAGTCTAAGTTATGTTTAGAATACCACGGGCTGGGGTGGGGAATGCCTACTGCTCATTGTTTCTGAAGGGTGGGTCCCAAATTTCAGTGTTACGGTGTCATTTGAGTTACAGTTGGTTATATAAGAAAGAGGTCTTCCATACACTTCTCTCTACAAAATAGCACAACTCTCCCCTTACTCAGCCATTCTGTAGATATCTGTGGAGTGTTTTTTAATGCTTCATGGACTGGGCTACATAGATACCGGAGGTACAAGAAGAAGCAAGATGGATGTGTTCCTGCTGTCAGAAGCAATGGGGTGGCTGTTTACCACAGCCTGAACAACTGTGAACACAATGACCTTTCCTCTCTCCATCTCTTCACAAGATGACAAGAGTTCCTGTCTTCAGAAGCTAGACCCTTTCCCTCCCACCCATCCAAATCTAGGTTGATGGGTTGTTTGATCCATAGGAAGAACAGATGTAACTTTGTCATTTACTCTGAGTTATGTAAGTGTGGGTGGGTATTCATGCATGCAGAGGCCTGAGGTTGATATTGGGGCTCTTTCTCGATTACTTTCCATATTATTAATTGAGGTAGGCTCTCTTGGGTGAGCCAAGAGATCACTAACACAGCTGGTTTCTCTAGCCAGCTTTCTCTAGGGATACCTGTCTCACGCTTTCTGAGGGTAGCAACCACAGGCAGGCTGTTGCCCCCTGCCCCTCAGTATTCATATGGGTTACGGATATCTGAACTCTGGTCCTCATGCCTGTGTAGCAAGTACTTTTGCCACTGAGTCATCTCCCCAGGAGACTGTCTATTTCTGTCACCAGACCTGAAGAGGTCTGTTCACTTTTCTCTTCCTCAGAACCTGTGGCCAGGATGAAGACAAGCATAAGACAACATTCTAAAGGACAAGTCTATGGATGCAGCCACTTCTCCTGCGGCTGTCTTAGATCAGGGGACTGATAGCCCCAACAGTGACTGGCTTGAGTGAAAACAGCTAAAACTGACCATCCAGGCAAGCCTGGCCCAAAGTACTGATGCATGACACAACTGTAGTCTATGAAGATGGTTGCTTCTAGACTCTAGGTTTGGGAATATTTTGCTGTACAAGAAAAACTTAATTAGATGCTTTCAGCTAGAATGTGTGACTCCAAATTTATGCCAGGCATAGAAATTTCTTGTATGGCTTATCAAATTACCTTGGTAACTGCCACATCGTCACTTCACTTTGTGCTGTGTGGACATGGCCTCAGCGCATAGCTGTCAAAATACAGACACTCTCGGGAGGTTTGACATTGGATCTCTGGTCTTCAGAATGGGAAGTTGACTAATGTGCTTGGCGTGTGACACGTGGAATATAATATATATTTTCGGAGAAAACACAAATAGACAGAACATAAACATTGATCACCATGACAAACTGTTCATACTTCTAACTAAAAAGTTTATGCCAATTCCATTAGTCGTGTTTCCTAACAAGATGTCTATTTTATAAACAAATGAATGAATAAACAGAAAACTCACAGTAACACTGATGTGGGATTTCCCTCTGTATGCTGGGAATATCATTGGTTAATAAAGGACTGCTTTGGACCTATAGCAGGGCACAACTTAGCTATGCAGTGAAAACTAAACTGAATGCTGGAAGAAGGAAGGTGGAGAGAGAGAAGCCATGTAACCCTGCCAGAGACAGATGCTGGGAATGTTACCTGGTAAGCCACAGCCACATGGTGATACACAGATTACTAGAAATGGGTTAAATTAAGATATAAGTGTTAGCCAATAAGACACTAGAGCTAATGGACCAAGCAGTGTTTTAAATAATATAGTTTCTGTGTGATTATTTTGGGTCTGAGCTGCCAGGTGGCTGGGAAACAAACTAGCAGCCTCCTCACAACAAATCGGATGAATACCTGTTCATAAGATTCTGACTCTGTTTGAGCTAATCTAATGATTCCCATAGGCAGAGCCACGTAGTCAGACCTCCTTCAGATCTGATTGGAATGTTTGCCTGAAAATATCCACCATAGGATTTCCTATTGTCCCAGACATCTTCGCCTGACTGCCTTAACCCTAAAGAAAGACACACCAGGAGAGATGGGTGAAAAACAGCTTTGATTTCTGTTAATTTTCAAATATGTGAGGGCATCTTTTCTGCTCCTTGCAGCTTCTCTTCTTGGTCCAGCTCTCCCAGCTGGGCCTCTGGGAAGCAGCCAGTTCCAGGCTAATGTGTTTCCCTGTTATCTGATGCTGACGCTGCTCCGCAGAGGCAGTGATAACGATAAGTGCTAATTGGATGTATTTCTAAAGCAAACCTTTTAGTTACTTAGGACAGAACTTCTCCAATTAGCTTCCCTTCTACTCTCTGGCTGTGCAAGAACCACACTGATGTGCAAACACTGGGTTTGGAAGGGAGTCAAAGGCAGTGTCTTGTTTAAGTCAGGTAGGGGCTGAACTGGAGAGATTAGGGGCTGTGTTTCCATGAGAGGAAGGTCAGGGTGAATCAGGCAGGATCAGAAGGCCCAACAGTGTCCTACAGTAAGCTGCCAATCAGCCATGCTCCTGTAAGCCTGGGAGGGAAGAGCCAGCATGGCACTTGGGGAAGGGAGGAAGAGCCCAAGCTTCCTTATTTCCATCCTTTTCTGTAATGAGAGTAAAATATTTCAATGCAAAGGACTTGAAGCCTAGCTTGGGACAGGTAGTTTCAAATTCTGTCCCCTAATAGACTACCCCTAGGTTGGAGAAAAAAATCATTTCAAATCCTTAACCCTTTTAAAGTGACCCACAAGAGTTTGAAGGCCACTAAACATGAAGGACTTCTTAGAAAAAGGAGCAGGCTATATGTCACTGTGGATAACAATGAGGTGGGAGGCAGAGAAGAAACCCATTTCTTTATGGCTTTGACTTTCGAGCTGGAAACAGGGACATACATTTGTTAATACTTGCCTTTGCGATGGGAATGAATCTGCCACCATTACCACATGCTCTCCAGGGGAATTGGCTCACATGTTTTATGTTAGCCACGTGTCTCATTTAGGTATGAGGATTCCATGTCCTCTGAGGCAGATTCATCTAGGTTGTATTACATAACTGTGACGTTGTTAGGAAGATGGAGACTTGGCCAGGCTGGGTAGTCGCAGTTGGGGTGAAAAGGGACATGGAGAGATGGGTATGAGGAAGAGACAGCAAGTGGAAACAGCTACTACTGTGGTGGTCAAGGCTTTCTTCTGGCTGCCCCTCTGCTGGACTCTGAAGTCTTTTGTATAAAGCTGCTGTCCTCATAGCCCTGCCCCTTGAGAATATAAACTTGACCCAAAATTTTGACCCAAGCATTTATTTCATAGGAGTCTTGAACTCCAGTTCCATGTCATAAAATTTTATACACTGTGATTTTTTTTCAGGTGTGGGAAACATTTTGGAACATTTCTTTATTTAAAATTTATTGATAATTAAGTCATATGTGTACTGACGTTTTAGGTTAGATGTCAAATTATTGCAAAGTGACGAATTAGGAAGTTTTCAGAGTACTGGAGATAACTTCTGTATTTCTTGTATGGTTACAATATCATGAGTAAATCTTGGCTCTTCCTGGGACTCTGCTGGACATAGGAAGGAACACATGTCCAAGCATATAATCACTCTTAAATAATTTCCAAATAGTATGGATAGTGTTTAAAATAGACTTTAACATAATAGTTAACAATATGCTGGCATTTGCTCTAGTGTTCACACACCAGTTATTACAAACCAACGCCTTAACAAATATAGAGATGGGTATATTTTGGTTTGTTTTTCTCTTTTCTCCTTTTCCATGACATTGATTTTTGGGACTATCTTGTATTTATGACCACAGTGGACAAGGCTTTTTAACAACAGAATTGGAGTGTGGTTGGCTCTTAAGTGGCAGAGATATTAGTGTGATATTGTTGGGATATAGAAAGTTTCTGTGTGACACAAGGACTCCAAAGTAGAATTCCATCTAGGATATACTACAGCCATTAATTTTGCAAAGAAGACAAGGCTAGGAGGATAGTAACTTTTTGCAGCTTGATAGATGGTCAGTCATCATACTTTTATACCTAAATAAACATGTTCAAATGTATTGAGCACATTTATGTGACACATCTTTCTGACATCATGATGAGAACTTGGTCCTCTCTTCCCTCTATTCTTAGGCCTGGCCTCAATTCCCTAGTAACTGATCTCTTAAAGGTTTTAAATATTGGATTGCTACCAGGTGATGTATTTTTTTAATAAGCTATATGTAATTCTAGAAAGCACATACCTGATGGTTAGTTCGATCCACTGTGTTAGCCGTGGAGGGGTGGTCTCTAGTGTTCTGACGGACTCGAGTGGAGTTCTGCTGTTCGATCGTTGAGGAGGTTGGGATGCAGAATTCCCTAAAGCAGCGTTTGAAGTTTTCATCCAGGAACGCATAAAGAACAGGGTTCAGGCAGCTGTTTGTGTAACCCAGGGCTATGCAGAAGTGCCAGGAAACTGTCTGAAAGGTGGTCTCTGGAATCGTGATCAGGGCTTTGATGATGACGTAGATGTGGATGGGGGTCCAGCAGACGATAAACACAGCCACGACCACCAGCACCATCCTGGTGATCCTGCGCAGGTTTCTGTCTTTTTCCTTGGAGCCCGACAGCATGCGCACGCTCTTGAGCCGTAAGATCATCAGTCCGTAACACACGGTGATGATGAGGACCGGCATGATGAAGGCGAAGATGAAGACGCAGATTTTAAGCAGGTTCTCCCAGTACCAAGTGGGGTGCGAGAACGTGAGGGTGCAATCTATGGACCCTGGAAGAAAAGAATTTTCAAGGAAAATTAGCAGCGACATTTAGTTATAGCATTAGGTACTGAAGCTGCTTCTTTGCCTACTAATAGCTTTGACGTGAGCTAAGTGAAGGTTGTTGCTTACACAGACGTTTAAGGAAAGAATGAAACCAAGGAAGAAACTCATCTATTGATTACAGAGAATTTTCTTCCTTTTTTTCCTCTTCTTACATTTCCCATTTTTCTGTCCTCTTGTATCACATTAAGATTTTATGAAGTGAGAGTTATCAACATTTTGCAATGAATCAGGCAGTTGTGAGATTTATGCTGTTTTAAAAGCTAAAACCATTGTTTAAACTTCCCAGGAATTTCCTGCTAACGAATGTTTCCCTTCCATTTCGAAATGGCAGTTGCTGTTAAGTCAGGACAGGCAAATTTGTCAACTGCTTGAGAATTTAGAGCAAGCCTCAGTGAAACATTCTCTGGACTTAAGCTTAAATTACTTTTGGAAAAGCTATGCTCCCATGTGTTCAACATTTTGTTGAAGTAAGTTCAGAGAAATCAGCAATATGTAGACTTTGTTCCTATTAAAATACCTAGAAGGCCTGTAATTATAGAGAAATCTTCCTGTTTCAATATATTTAAAGGCATTTTCTTATTTTTTATTATTTTAGTTTTTCTTATTACTTTTTATTATTATAGTTAATTAATTAACCAATTTCTTAATTCAAAGTACAGTTCGAAAAAGATACTGTGCCATGAATTCTACTTGGTTCAGGTTCCCCCTTTCTTGACTCAGGCCCATGTTCACCCTTACCCTGCCTGTATTTTGTGGTTGCCATGAACATGACAGGCAGACCAATGGCAGAAGAGAGGAGCCAGTTGCAGACATTGACAATTTTAGCATTTCGGGGGGTACGGAAATCCAGGGCCTTGACCGGGTGGCAGACAGCAATGTAGCGGTCCACGCTCATGGTGCAGAGGGTGAATATGCTGGTGAACATGTTGTAGTAATCTATCGAGATGACAATCTTGCAGAGGATGGTTCCGAAGGGCCACGTCCCCATCAGGTAGTTGACGCTCTGAAAGGGCAGTGTGCTGGTTGCCAAGGCATCTGCCAGAGCAAGGTTGAAGATGTAGATGTTGGTGGCGGTCTTCATCTTGGTGTATCTAGGAAACAGGAGAACAGTGGAGGGATTATGAGAGACACCCCCTGAAAGACCGGTACCATTCCCTTAAGAAAACATCAGTTGTTAATGGAAGACCCTGAGAGTAGACCCAGGACTCTTTCAAAGTAACAGTTGACTGTTCATGAGTTCCCATGAGATAAATAGTAATTTCCCTAATTGCACCTTTTCTTTTCTATAAAATAGTTATTACAATAGAAAACACGACAATTGTGGGTGTTGTTTATTTACTTGAGACAGTCTCATGTACCCCAGACTGGCCTCAAATCTGCTATACAGCATGGCTGGTTGAGCTCATGATCTTGAACTCATGAACCTCCTACCTCTAATTCCCAGGTTCTGGCATCACAAGTGTGCACTGCCATGCTTAGTCCATTTCCTTGTTTTTAATGTAGCAATTGCTGTGATTGGTGCAATTAGCATGGGGAACTACCAGAGAGTGGATAATGATACTCTGAATATAAAAGAATATTCTTTTAGCTATGTGGAGAGATTTAAAATTATTGAACACTATTGTGGTACAAGGACATGTGTGCCTCTGCATGTGCATAGATACATATCATCGGTACATCCCTGTACTGGCTGCTATGGGGCATGGAAATGATCATTGATAGATAGAGCAGGTGAGGGACATGAAAGGTGGAAAGCATTCCAGAAGCCCATATTTTGTCTTAAAGTTCAAAGAAGAATGTGGTGGTAGGAGGAGACCATTCTAGAAGGAGAACAAGAACGCTACTCAAGGCATAGAGTTGAGATGGTGCAGTGATTGTATTTGGCATTCTGAAGGGTAATACTCTACCAGGAAATGGCAGTGAGTATGAGAGGGAAATAATACAGATGCCAGGAGGTAGGGAAAGTGTATGTGATGATGAATAAGCCCTCAAACAGTGGTGGTTGAAATTTAAGACATTTTTGGCTTTATTTTTAAGGTCTTTATTGAACTGTTATTGACATGTAAGAAATTATACATAGTGAGTGCAATTTGGCAAGCTTTGACATATGTATATCTGTGAAATCACTGCCATCAAAATCAGTTTTTGGCTGCATGCATCAAAAGTCCTTTCCTTTATATTGCTAAGAAGTTTGTCATTGTGTGACTATACCCCAACTTCATAATCCATTAATTTGTTAGTAGGAAGTGAGTGACATATAGTTTTTGACTGTAGTATATTAATCTATTGTGAGAACCCAGATAAAAATAGAATGCACTTCCTCTCCTGGCTAAATAGTTATGAGTGTTGTTTGTCTTGCATGCAAACAGAAAGTTGAATGATGAGGTAGGGATGATACACAGAAGCATTTATAATAATAAATTAGAATGATGATAGAACACATCCTGTACATAGCTTCCACCTATTGCTTTTCCCAGTTAGTATTTATGTACTCGATTTCTTTAAGAGTATCCCCAGAATTATGCTGGAGAATGACTTCCTTCCCATTCTCTGTCTGTGAGCTGTGCAATAGGCTCTGTCATTGGTTCAGGCCACAAAGATGTTAAAAGATGGAGATCATAGGAAACAGGAATGACCTCCAGCTTCAGTGGAGCCACTATGGTTTGATTTTTTTACATTGTTCACATAGTCATAGTATTAATATGTAATATTCACTTTATTAATAGTGAGGGGTCTTTTAAGAGACAAGAATAGCAGGAGAGCTTTAGGCTATTGGTTTGGCTTTTTGTCCTCAAAATAAATTGGCCTAGTCATTCCAACCCTGGTTGTTACTTGAGAGAAGAATGCTATAAAAGGGCAAGAATGAGCAATGCCCAGCATCATTCTGGGCTTCCTCCAGCCATTTGGTATCTTCTGCTAGCATGAATGCCGGTCACGACATCAACCATGGTGTGATTCAAAGAAGGGCTCTCACCAGAGCTGGTGGCATGTTGTTTGGAATTTTAGCCTTTAAAGTTGTGACTTATATAAATCTTTTCATTTTTAATATATTATCTGGTCTGAGTTATTTTTCCATAAATATTGGAAATGAGCTAATTAAAAAACTAGAGGTTTTTCCCTCATGGGAGGTTTTTTAAAATAGGGCATCAAACCTGAGGATTTTATAGCCTATAGTTGTTGGGAAAACTCATTTGTAAACAGGGTTTCAAAGCCCCCTGCCTGGGGATTTTAAAGAACACAAGAGACTGCAATACTTGAAGAAAGGGCTTCCTTAGATGTTTTATTTACAGAAGCTAGTACACTCCTTAAAAATTTTAGTTTGTGCTTAGAGGCTTTCAGTTAAGCATAGTTAAAAATCTAAGTCATTCAGCACCAAACAGCTCATTTCTGTGGGATTTGGTATTCTAGAGCCTCTGATATAAGGCCTTAATTCAATGTTCCGAGACTGTTTTGGTCTCCGTGAACATCTGGGAGCTGAACCTTTATACTATTTCATGGGCATCACCAGGACCTACCAGCTGAATCTGTTTCCTGAGTTCCACTTTGGACACCTGGTGCACTCTGCAGAACTTGCAGAACAATTGGTGAATTTCAGATGCAAGGTGCTGTGGGATAATGCTCTTGAACACTGTAAAAATTTGTCACTCACATTGGTTTAATAAAATGCTTATTGAACAATATCCAGGCAGAAAGTATAGGCAGAGTAACCAGACTAGAAGAATTCTGGGAAGAGGAAAGGAGAGATGCAGTCCAAGCCAGATTCAGAGGAAGCAAGATGAGAATGCCTTATTGAGAAAAGGTACAAAGTCATGGGGCTAAACATAGATAAGAATTATAGGTTAATTTAAATTGTAAGAGCTTATTAATAATAAGCATGAGCAGAAAGCCAAACAGTTTATAATTAATATAGGCCACCTTTTGTGTTTATTTGGATCTTAACAACTGTGGGACCAGATGGGACAGAAACTTCCATCCTGAAGGCCACCCTGAGTTGTCTTAGAGCTATTACTTCCTTCTAGGACTTTAATATAGGAGTGTAGAAACAGCCAGTTAGCTTGAGATAAGTCAGTGGGATTCAGTAAAGACCATATACCTGACAAACATAAAGCACATAGTTTCAACAGAAGCTACGATTATGGAAATCAAATTATAATAGCAATTTTAAGCTTTTAAACTCATTTACTTTAATGTTCAAGATACTGAAACAATTTTGATGTTGTGATAAATGGAAAGATTTCCCCCAAAGCAGAAAATGATTTTTTAAGATAAGCTATTGATGATAGGCCTGTGATCCAAAGGCATACCATATGACATTAGTCACACTCTGGAGAGAGTACCTTTAGGTGACTTTCTGACCCATTATACTCCTAGCATTTTTTAAAAACTTATTTGCTCACTAGCTACTTAGGATGCATAGTTTATTTCAGTTAAAAAAATTATTTCCTCCCTTGGAATGAGGTGCTTGTGAAATAAAATTTGATTAGTATTTATCATTAATGGAGAAGTGAGGGGAGGGTATGCAAATTTTTCCATTCTGCAATGCACATGCATATCACAGTATCATATGAGAGTAATACATGGTTAATACATGCAATGTTACTTGTCAATTAAATCAAACAAAGCAAATATTATAAAGATCTTTCCATTGGAATTTTATGGAAGCATGGATATTAAATTTTTCTTATGAGGTCTGTACACCCTTCCTCTGAAGTGAACTGGAATTTCAATGCCAGTTACTCATGCTCTGAGTCATTTTAGTAGCTTTCTAAATATATGAAAGAGAATTATAGGGCCTGGAGGTTTGCTGATGCCTTCAGTGTATTTCTACAGTCTTTCATCTGGAGAAATGGTTTGCTTGGGGAAGGGGTACTGCTATTCAGCAAAGGAGTCTTTCATTATATTCTGCTCTGATGTGGTGGTCTAGATGTCCTCTTAAGAAACTTAGATGAATTATCAGAGACACATTAGATTCCAAAAGAAGTAAACAAGCCAGAATTAGCAAGTAGACAAAGATGTAAGATAAAGAAAGGATTGTCTTTGCCATTCTCTTTGCTTGAGCAAGTCTTGACAAAACCCATGAATATTAAATGCAATCCTTTCTCCATCCTTTAATTTCTCTACTTCTTACTGTGCAAAGAGAATGGAAGTAAAATGGAGGAAATGAGCAGGTACCAAAAATGGATTAGCAAGGCGTATGGGCTGGAAGACTGTCTTCTGGACTCCCATGCCCTTCCTGGTGTTGGCTGCACCTTTCTCTACAAAACAATGACCCAAATACTTGCTTTCTAGTTATCCCATTTCTCCATTATTATTCAGGTTGGGGTATATGTGAATGGATGGTGCCAAGGAGAGGCAGGAAATTAGGAATAGAGAGAGGGGAATTCTATAATAACAAGTCCCAAAGGAAAACTATCATGATCCCATTGATAAATTTCATAATAAATACTGAAAATACATGTATTCTAGATGAATGATTAACTATGTTTTGTAAATTCAAAGGCATTACTATGCAAAATCACTTCAAATATGTGTTCATCTTAGGACCATCAGTGTTTGACTACCTGGGTATGTATACAGCCCACATCCTAGACTGGGGCAAAGCTGTGCAAAGCCTTTTTCATTGGTCCCTCTCTATGGTCCCTCTCATATGGCACATGTATATCTTTTGCTTCTAAATGTCTATCCTTTGCATGTGGTTACAAAGCAACTACTGTCTGTTGCTACACTTGTTCTTCTTGTCATTTTCCCGATTATAGCTACTTTCTAAAACGTCACTGATTTTAGTTCACTAATGATAAACGAAACTGCAGCAATCCAACTACCTCTGTGATGATCTACCAGCAGCCTGGCCAATCTTTCCTCTGATTTGTTTCTGAGTTAGTTCTTCAAATGATGATGACTTTTAGTTTAGAAATAAAACTGACAGAGGGAGTCTGAAAACAGGAAGAATATATTTTCCAGTTTGGTTTGATGGCTTTCTATCAAATATATTATATATATCTTATATCTTATTTATCACATATCCTTCACCCTTTCCTCCATTATACTATAGGTATTTGCAATAAAGCCAATGGGATATGTAGAAGAAAAGTCTCCAGCCTTGGGCCCTTTCTAGCCTTTCAGGGTTTTACCATTTTGAATGAGGAAGGAAGAGGTTTAATTCCACAAGGCTCAATGAATTTCTTTTATAAATTTGGCACTGAATTGGAAACATATACTTGTTTTGCCATGACCTTAGCGTCCACATCTGCACACAGAAATTCATATTTGTAATGGAGGAGGAATACCTCTTTGAGCATTATCTTTTCAATCTCTTGGTGAATGAGGTAAATCAAATGAAATAAAGGTGCTTGTCCTACATTGCAGGTAATTATGCAAGTAGAGACATTGTCAACTGAACAGCTGTCTGAATTTCTCCATTATTATTCAGGTTGGGGTATATGTGAGTGGATTGTGCTGAGGAGAGGCAGGAAATGAGGAACAGAGAGAAGGGAATTCTATAACAAGTCCCAAAGGAAAACTATCATTGTCCATGAATATAGAAAGAGGCCATATGTTAGTTTGCTGTTTTCTGTTACATTTTCTACTACCTTGGTTAAGAAGGAAACAGGGATCTCTCTGTAAATTGCTTAAAGCAGTTCATCTGTGTTTCTTTCAAAGGTATGCTATATGGCCCCATTCCCCATGAGCCAATACAGGCAGAGAACAGTTGAATGATCTCAGAGTGAATCTTCCTCTATGGGTGAAAGATGATTTATTTATCATTTTACGGAAGGGAAGACAGAAGTTTCTAGAAAATTAAACAAAGAAGAATTAGCAATTCTCCATGTGTCCCTAGATTAAGGGACTACAGGAGCCCTTGACTGAGCTCATCCTTTTTTTACTCACATGTCCTCTGTTCCTGTTTTCTCTTTGTCTACTCTCCTTTTTTCAACCCCAATTCCCTCAGGGATGTCATGAGAAAATAATTTTCCAGATAGAGTTACATAAAGTTTTACTTTCTTGGAGCATTGGTGATCTTTATGCATAGAAAACTTAAAATGAATAACTGATATTACTTTTACATCTGGGGCTGATAAAGATCAGAGTAAATTGCAAATCTTCCATTGCTTGAAGTCTAATGGGGATGCACTTCTATTGTTCTAAGTTTCTTACCAACACTAGTCTTTATTTAATTTAATTTGGCTTTATATTTGGCTATTTGAAATTTTCTGTTACTTTACTTAATATGTTTTAATTAATTTTTAAATCACATGTATACCATGTATGTTGCCTACTTCCAATGCCCCCAACTCTTTACCACTTTTGTGTACACCTCCTCTTCCCCACAAATCTCCCTGTATACCTGTCCCTGTCTGTCTGTCTGTCTGTCTCTCATGTTCACGTTTTCTTTGTTTTGTTTTGTGACGCACTAAGATTAACCAGGGCCATCAGTATGAGTGTCACATCCCAAATTTACAAGAAAAAATATGGTTGCCTTTAAAAAATTTTGGTTCTATGATCAATACATAGTTTAGAGAAATGTTACTTTGGTGCATTATATGATGTAAATAAGCAGTTATAATTAAATACAATGTTCTTATCTGTAACCTAGAACTTTTATTTGCTAATAAACAGAACACACACACATACAAACACACTATTTCAAAACATATCATCAAAGCTCCCATTTCAGAGCTACAGCTTTTTGGTTCATGAATAGTAATATTTTTTAGCTTTCAAATTCAGAACTTCTGAGAGGAAAGGAAATGTGTTCTATGATGTGAGATTCCCCTCTGTATGCTGTGAATGCTGTTGGTGAATGAAGAAACTGCCTTGGCCTGTTGATAGGGCAGAACATAGGTAGGCGAGGAAAACTAAACTGAATGTTGGGAGAAAGGAGGTGGAGTGAGAGAGAAGCCATGTAGCCCTGCCAGAGACAGACACTGGAACTTTAGCCGGCAAGCCACAGCCATGTGGTGTTACACAGAATAATAGAAATGGGTTAGATTAATATGTAAAAGTTAGCCAATAAGAAGCTAGAGCTAATAGGCCAAGCAGTGATTTAACTAATACAGTTTCTGTGTGATTATTTTTGGGCTGAGCAGCCAGGAACCAAGAAGCAATCCTCCCTGAAACAGATTGGTGCCCATGTGGCCAACTAAATCCATGTAAAACCCGAGAAAGCTTAAAAAGGAATCCTAGGCACAAAAGAACAGAGTTAAGCATGGTTTGGTAGTGGCATTTTCTTGGCTGGGCTCTTTTTGCTAGAAGCAAGCAGAGGCATGGCTCCTTTAAGAGAGGTTTTCCTGATTCAGTGGTAGTACAAAAAAAACCATGGCTTTGAAATGCTGGCTTTCTGGGCTGTGCTGCCAGTACTACTTACCTCTGGCTCTTTCAGGAGGCTGAGCATTTAAATGGGGTTTTTAAGCAGCATGTTTCAAACTGTTAATGGCTTGACATAGTCCCGCTATATACTCGGAATTGGGGTGGTGTGCACAACTCAGAGGCAGCAAACAGCTCTGCCATACTGGGCTGGGTGGGGCAAGCAGGCAGTGCTGTATTTACCCTAGCAATGGCACAACTTAAGTTCATAAGAAGTGCTAAGCATTTTAAAAAGCACTTCTTGTCAGAAAATAATTACAGATATGCAATAATGACAAATCCAGAAAAAAGACTAATGAGACACAGTGTGTTTTAAAATATTTACATAGGCTTGGGAGTGAAAAGAAAAAGAGTATAGAGAGTTATAAAGAGAAGTAAATGGTTTATAGAAAAAAATGAAACAAAGTCTTTAAAGAGTCAGAGTACAGACAGTCATAAATTAAAAGGAGTAAAGAACAATGAGCCATGTAAAGATGGAAAATACACAGAGAGTCTGGATTATGTATATTATTGTGTTTCCTTTTAATTTTTCAACTGTGAAGAAGCTAAGTAACCAACATATATACTTTAAAGGTATATTGTCTTCAAAATATGGATCTAAGGAAATGTTTCTTTGGAAAAGAGGTTATTGTTTGTTTCTACAGAAGATAAAAACCTGTGGATTCATTCCAGGCTAATGTGGTTTGATGGACCAAGACCCCATGAAAGGTTGCTGTGAACATCCCCCAAATTACTTCACCCAACTGCTGACTGATATAAACTTAGCACACAGGATACACCATGAAAGACCTGAATAACAGTGTCCCCAATCAGCAGGAAACAGTCTAGAGAACTACACCCATATTCCCAAATATTGTTTATAAATGTTTGTTTATATATAAAGGGGGATGTGTTATAGAGATGAATACGTTACATTGGTATGGATCTTGTTTTATGGATACAAATTTAAAGTCAATTTTGTTATATTTTTATTTCTGCTTTTGATTAAGGTACTATGTTTGTCCAGCTCATTTAAAAATGTAATGTATAATTAAGAAATGTAGGTTAATAGATAATCATCTATAATAGTCAATCTTCTAGTCCTGTTAGTTAGGTTTTTTTTTAAAAGATATATAGAGATATATTTCAATTAGATGGGTGTTCTTCAAACCTTTCAAGACCTACAGAATATGGCATTTAAATGGTTTAAGAATTTAGGACTTTTCATAACAATAAGACACATCTGCTACTGGCAGCACCAATCTACTTTAAGAGTAAGATGGGCATCAAAGAGGTTCCTTATGGAGTTTGTTAGCCATTTGGGCAAGAAACTGCTTTTTCCTGGACTGCTTGATGAACTGAACATGCAGGACCCACAGAAAAATTAACTTGCCTAAAGGTGAGACAATCCTTCGGGGTTCCTGCTTCATGAAAGAGTCTGTTAGACATTGTGCAGGATACAAAAAAAGTGGCTGATGAGTTGCCAATATAGGTGGAACTGTCTTTGAAGTTTCCTGCTTCATAGTAAAGTCTTCTGGATACTATGGGCCTGTAGGCTAAAGATGGATGCCCCAACGGTACAGAAGACGTTTGGGTGACTGTCCAGGTAGTGAGATGTCTCTGCTAATTCTAGAGTTTTGGAAGTTGCTTACAATGCACTTCCTGTTTACTTACTTAATATCATATCCTTCTGGAATCTTTGATGATATTGAAGAATTTATAGTTATAGTTTTCCTTTGTTATGATAAAAGATAAAGTAGATATAAATATTGTAAGTACAATTCTTGCTTGATACCTGTTTTGTTATATGCATTTTTACTATGTTAAAGTTAAAACCTTCCTTTTTATTTAAACAGAAAAAGGAAGTGGGAGGTGATATGGGATTTCCCTCTGTATGCTGTGAATACCATTGGTGAATAAAGAAACTGCATTGGCCTGTTGATAGGGCAGAACTTAGATAGGTGGGGAAAGCTAAAGTGAATGCTGGGAGAAAGGAGGCAGAGTGAGAGAGAAGGAGAGAAGCCATGTAGCCATGCCAGAGACAGATGCCGGAACTTTAGCTGGTAAGTCACAGCCATGTGTCGTTACACAGATTAATAGAAATGGGTTAAATTAATATGTAAGTGTTAGCCAATAAAAATTTAGAGCTAATGAACCAAGCAGTGATTTAATTAATATAGTTTCTGTGTGATTATTTTGGGCTTAGCAGCCAGGAACCAACAAGCAGCCCTCCCTGTAACAGTTCTATGCACCCACAATGCATAAAATCTAGCAACTTCCGATGATGGTGTGTCTGTAGACATTTCTTTAATATTGAAGAAACCATGAATAAAACTCCTAAATATGCTAAAATGGTATCAACATTACTAATACATTTTTTGAAACAAATGCCAGTTTCAATTGGAAAACCTAATTATAGAAGCTTGTAAAGCTTCATGGATGCTCATGTTAAAATTCTTCAGAGACTGTAGGCTATTGGTGAATAATTTTCCTTTTAAATTAGTCTTTAATGGCTCATATGCACTTTCAGTGTTGTTTACTGACCTCACTTTTTGGTGGTAATTTGGTGAAGTTGTTGTAGTCAGCTGTAACATGAGGGCCTGCTTGTTGGGGTTTCTGTCCTGCCCAGTTCCCACAGCCAGTAAATCCCAAAGAAAATTACACAAAGGTCTACATAAGCTCAGGCTTCTTATTAACTCTTATAACTTGTATTAACCCATTATTCTTATCTATGTTAGCCACATGGCTCAGTACCTTTTTCAGTGGGGCAGGTCACATCCTGCTTCTTCGGTGTCTGGACAGGACTGGGGAGGAGTGGGCTTCCTCTTTCCCAGAATTCTCCTGTTCTCATTGCCTCACCTCTACCTCCTGTCTGGTTGTCCTGCCTATACTTCCTGCTTGGCTACTGGCCAATCAGCGTTTATTTAAAACATAATTGACAGAATACAGAATTGTCCCATACCAGTCAGCCAGTATAAGTAGCAGATGAACAGTGATACAGGGAAGGAAAAAAGCAATAGACACAGATAAGGAATTATCTACCCTTTAAAATATCCTAACACAAGTACACTGGATGCTTATTGAAAGGGGCTAAATAAAGGACTGGGGTACAGTAGTTTAATTCATTGTGATATAAGCAAAGTTTTCTTAGCAACACCAAGAACTTGAAATAAAATGAAGAGAGAGTATTTACTTTTGTCTGGCTAATTCATCATCAAAGTTTAAAGTCATTAACTGACTTCATCACAGAAACTCATGGAATAAGTCTGAGGTAGACTACCTCAAGACCATGTTATTGAACACCGTGTGTTACAGGAAAGGACAGGCACAGAGGGCTGTGAGTTTGAGAGTTTCCTCTCTGCTTCATTTCTCCAGACTGCACTAGGAACTGAAATATCCCACTATACTGCCTTCTGAGCCTTGCATATTTATGAGTGCTATGCCAACAAGGTTATAAAACACTTTGCCCCTGAAAATCTCTGCTCATGGTCCAGTTAAATCAGGCTAACTGTGGAAAACATTTATTTTCTTTGCAGAGTTATATCTGTTTAGAGTATCTCTGAAATCAGTTTTCTGTGATGTGTGCTTGTGTGCATGTGCATTTGTGCATCTGTGTGTCCACATGTGTTTGTGTGCATCTCTGTGTGTATGTGCATGCATGCATGTATTAATACAGACTTTCCTTATTCTGAGGTTGTTAAAATGATCTAAATAGTCACACCAATAAATTATACAATGGGATTTCACAGGGTCTGTTCATAATTCCTCTCTGTCCACCTCTAACAGAGAGAGACTCAAAACAGGGCTGAGTCTTAGAGTACTTCAGTACATAGTAGGCACTCAACATGCTTATATTTGTGATACAAGAATAAGATTGGGGCTTCAGAGATAGCTCAGCAGTTGAGAGCTTTTGTTGACATTGCACAGGACCTGAGTTCAGTTCCCAGTTATCCTGGTGGTTAGCACCCATCTATAACGCCAGTTCTAAGGGATCTGACACCCTCTTCTGACCACCATGGGCACTAAGCAAAACATTCATGAGCAGAAAATAAATAAATAAAATGAAAAACGAGATCATCCTTGTGATGAAACATTAACCCCATTTTCTCCTCTTCATTTTTCTATCTCAAAGACCATTGTGTATGGGTGTTGTTGTTGTTTACCCAACGAGACTCTGGAACACCTGGCTGAGTTGAGGGTGCAGTCTAGAAGCTGTCCAGCTGGTGTCACACTGCCTGTGGCTTTCATTGATTTTGACTGTGATATTCTGTTCGCTGCTTCCTTTTTCTTCAGTCACCCTATTATTCAAAGAAATGCAGTTTTCATAGTTTCCTTTCTTATGGTATTTTTTAAAAGTTTTCTTTTCTTTATGTAAAATGTCTGTTTATTTGAAAAGTGTATTGCCTGTGGTACTTGGTGGCCTGCCCAGTTCAGGATGTGTGGGCAGTTGTTTCAGCAAAGGTTGCTTTTCTTTCATCCCTCTGTCCATGCTTTTAACATATAATGTTAGCTTTTTGGCATCTACTCATGTCCAATTTCATGTGATTCTTCCTGTTCCATGGAAACATTGATTTTATTTATCTGAAAATATTAAGTATAATATTTTAAAGTCATTATATGATTTCTTTTTGTGATTTTTTTGGTATTGTTGGGTACCCACTAGTCTCCTTCATGGTATAACACTGCCATGCATGAGCAGTAAGATGATTGAAGATTTGAGGGAGATCTTTGAAGTCAATAATCATCACGGCCTATCTGGAGTCATGGATGGAAATATCCAGTTTTTAATAAGTATAGTGGATGGGATGGGTTGTATTAACACATGATATGCTATTGCTTCCTCATCTGGTTTTGAGTGCCTTCTCATTCCCCAGAGAATTGCTAATCTCTCAGATGCAGCCTAGCACTCATGCCCCAGCCACTGCACCATTCCTTTTGTCCAGTTTGGAGACTGGAAGACGCACAGCATGAACTGACACAGTTACTGCCACTATGTGGGACACCTTTTCGCAATGTAATGACATTGGTGTCCCTTCGGAGTTCTTTGTTGTTGTTGTTGTTGTTGCTGTTTTTGTTTTTTGAGACAGGGTTTCTCTGTAGCTTTGGAGCCTGTCCTGGCACTAGCTCTTGTAGACCAGGCTGGTCTCGAACTAACAAAGATTCTCCTGCCTCTGCCTCCCAAGTGCTGGGATTAAAGGCGTGTGCCACCACCGCCTGGCCCCTTCCAAGTTCTAACTGTTTATCCAGGCTTTCTGTTTGTCTGGCTGGGAGAACACTCTTCCTTCTAACTCCTGACTCTAACAGTCTCAGTTTCTCAGTTCTCTTATCCACCCCTTTAAAAAGAAGAATAAAAACACCTATCTTATAGTATAAGGCAAAGAAAAATTGTATGTGTGTAGTTTTCCTTTATCTCCTTATTTGTGACGTTTAGCTTCTGGATGGAAATTCACTTTATGGCCCATAGCTCTGTTTTGAAAACTTGAAATATCTGCTCTCCTTGCAGAGAGGTTGCCTGTTCAGGTTTGTGACAAGGTGGGCTGGTGTTTCAATCTGGATTAGAAACAGGAAGAGAGCAGGATCCAACTCAATCACATCCACCACAAATGTATTGATCAGTAGCAAGGACACTGCTATTTCTTCTTCATATGCTAATTCATTTTATATTCCCACAATGGGTTCAAACATTATCAGGGAAAACAGTAACACTTAACTGAACTCATTAAACTGATGTTTTACTGTTTTCATAAATTTATGTGTGGCTATCACTGATAAGTTATTTACTTATGTTCCTTCAAAAATAATTTCTAAGGTGTTCTGTATATGGGAGCAGGCAATAGAGTTTTTTGGTTATTCATAGTGGACCATATTGAAAATCCAAAAGATTGAATTACTTTCAAACAGTATAGAAAATCAAATAAAGGCAAATTTTGTGTTATTCACGGACTTGAGAATCCATTTCAAATTTATTATACTCACACCTGAAACCATAGTTCCACTGGAAATGAGTGATGTTTACTAGAGTACTGGCTGCTCTGTCTATTGGTGTTTGCTCTACCCCAGAGCTGTCTGGAATCTGCGATGTCCTGAGTATTCTGCTTTGCTCAATGGCAGCCTATGGGCTTTTCCTGGCTCTAATGTTCACGTGTAAAGCTATCATCAATTAAGGCAGTTTTGGTCTTAAAAGACTCCATTCCTATGGGAATAAGATATACTTGCTATGTCACCTGAGTATTTCCACCTCAATCCTCATGTTTAAGTTCTCTCATTGCTGTGGGAGAAGTAATAATGACATACAATAGTCGTGAAGTTGAGTAATAGTGAGAAAGGTAAAGAGCCCCAGACACTGTTCAGTATTAGTTTAGTTGTAATCAGCGGGGTTCTCCTGTGTGGAGCAGAGTTCCACTGGGTATCAACATTATATGAAGATTCTCCATGATGCAACAAACAAACAAACAAACAAACCATCACTAACAAAAAGAAAACCAAAATAAGTTGACTTTATAAGCATGTTTATGAGAGAGATAAAATAGAATCTGCCCACAACCAGAAAAATGCAAAACATCTGATCAACATGACCACTGCTTCTCAGGCAGGTGACCCCTTCCTTATCGCTTAACTATACTTCCCCATGTATAAAGTTATTGATGCAGTTTTATCAAGTTACCTTTGTGTGTTCGTTCAGATGAACTCCTGTTTCTTCAAATTCTCTTGCGATAACCAACCTCAAATTTTTGTGACGTACCCTCTTTATTGGTATAGCAAGCCTACTGAATATATACTTTAAAAAAAAAAACAATCACAGACATATATCCCTGCTGTTTGGGAGCTCATGTACATATATTGATTGTGGAGTGTACTTGGACATAGTAATGTAAATTAGTAGGTTGTACCCTCACCAGGAGGCCAAAGAAAATCAGCCACGGAGAGAGGCATTAGAAATTCTCCAGCTATGTGAAGAGAGGAGAACCGGCCATTTTGGGGGTGCTATAGCTATGACAGCTGCGGTACCACTAATGTTTTGGCATGTGCACTCAGCAGTGTTTGTAGACTAGGAAACATCCAGTCCAGCTAGAGCTAGGCGATTATGAAGGCAAGGATTTTGCACCACCTCACCATAACGTCAGCACCGTCTCCTTCTTTCAGATCCTCTGGCCATGCACTGTGCCTGTAGTACCACACTCTAGGTTGTCTCTTCCTATAAGACACATCTCACGTCTTCAAATCCTAGCCAAAACAACCACTGCCACCAATAAAACCCAAATCAGACTTTAATTCTAGATGCCCTCAAAGTGAAGAACTACTTATTACAATCAATTGATTTATATTTATAGTAGGTTCTTTCATATCTTCTAGGGATAGTTTATATTTTACAATGAGTATGAAGTATTCTCTGAGTTGAAATCTTAGCTGTCAATGTCCTGGATGCCTGAACTATGAATCTATAGACCAGTGAGTAAGAGAAACTTTCTTGATTATGTTAATTTTCTTTAATTTGCATTCTTTATCAAGTTAGAAATAACATTCAGGTATAGCTTGATAGGGACAATGTGTTTAAAATTAGGACCCGTAGGTCTGAGCATCCTGTCTGTTACCTTAGTCATGTGACTGAACCTTGATTCCCACATCATAAAGAGCTGATTCCATTACCAATAGAGATGACTGCTGAACCAAAGGAAAAGATAATGGAGCTACACACTGCTTCTGCGCATTGCCGTGACAGCTAGCAGGTGTGGTCTGTTCACTGTGTGCCTGGCATCATTCTAAGAAGGTTCCTTGGATTTTTCTCAATATTCATAACAAACTTATGAGATGTCTATCATTATTTTTTGGTAGGTGAATACACTAGGATCCATGAACGCTGACTTACCTCACTTAGGAATAAGCGAGGCAAGGGATCTGAGCAGATGGCTGAGTAGGAAGCTCTAAGAGTCTGTCTTCCCCACTGAGCTATGATTGCACTGGCAGATTCTGGCTGATGTAAATATTTTGGAACTTTGGAGTACATTGAAGACTTACAACTTCCAGAGGAACATTTGGGCAGTTAACTGCAGTTAAATTTGGTCAGTTTTCACAAAGTAACACTGTGTAAAAGTGTGTAAACTCCAAGAAAGGTAGACAACAAGAATCCTATCCTAAAAATATCAATGTGTGTGTTCTGGTCACATCGGTGCAGACACAGAGGCATGGAGCATTGCGAAATCCCTTCAATGGTGCAAATCCCTCCTCCTACAGCTGAAACATCTGGGGCATCTAAAGGTTCCTCTCACTTCCTTCATTGTTTTAAGAACCACCTTTCTTTTGGAAGACAGACATGTAAGATTAAGACAGCCAACAGAAAGTGTATATATAAGGAAAATGAGGAAGTGACTATTTATGGCCAGTGAAAAATATAGGCTCAGAAAAGGTAGGAAAGACCATATATTATCATCTATGGCCAATGCTTGAAACAGGTGATGATCTACATGATTTAAAACCAAAACAAAAACAAATACCCATGGACTTCAGAGAAAGGAGAGAATCTGGTTGCCAGATTTCACAGGCTATTCTATTTAAGGTAGATTTTTGCCATAAATACCTTAAGGCACAGACGTAGGAAAATATTGACTCTTTAGAAGGAGCAGAATAAAGGTAGGGAGAGAAATAAAGCATAAGCTCAAAGAGGGAGGATGTCAGACCAAGTAGGGAAAGCAATACCTTCAAAACAAGTCTTAACAATGGTTCACAAAGTAATGAACCATTGTGGAAAAACCAGGAAAAGAATGAGTGGGCAAGATAGAAATACTGGGTAGAGGTGCAAAAGCTAAAGTAAACAAGAGGAAAACCCTAGAGCTAGAGATTATGATAACTAAAATGGAAATTAATGAGCAGAAGAATCAGGGAGCTGAGGGTCATCCAAGTTGGAAGTATTCAAGCTGAAGAACAGAAAGAAAAAAATAGGGCCTACTGGATGAGTGGGGAAATACAAAGGGGACTAAGACATAAAATAGAAAGAGAGAAAGAAGAGAGAGTGTTTGAAACAATGCCAGACACTCCTTAAGTTGTATGGATGATGTAAACCTGTAAGCATTCAAGATGATGACCCTAGGTAGGATGGAATCAGACACTTATTTTGAGATGCACAGTGAACCTGCCAAAAGACAAAGGGAAGCTTAAAAGCATCAAGCTTTTATCACATGTAAGACTATGCCTTAGCAGCTTTCTCATCAGAAATGTTGGAAGCTGCAAGGTGGTCAGAGGGTTAGCTGACTTAAAGTGTCAAAAGGAAAACATCATCATGTAAGAATTTCTTCAGATGTGAGGGAGAAATTAGAACATTTCTAGATAAGCAAAAATTGATGAAATTTGCTAAATTTTTCAATTCAAGACATCCTAAATGTGGTCTTGCAGGCTAAAATAGAAATATAGTTGACAATAACTTGAAGCCATGTGAAGATAAGATCTCACTAACAGAAAACTAATAAGCAATTATAAAAACTAGCATTCTTGAAAGGAGGCTACTAGTTAGTTCCCGGCCACTTAGCCCTGAAATAATCACACAGAAACTATATTATTTAAAATACTGGTTGGCCCATTAGCTCTAGCTTCTTATTGGCTCACTCTTACATCTTAATTTAACCCATTTCTATTAATCTGTGTATCGTCACGTGTCTGTGGTAATGTTCCATCTGGCTCTGGTGTGGCTACATGGCTTCTCCCTGACTCTGCCCTTCTTTTTTTCCTGGCATTCACTTTAGTTTTCCCCACCTAGCTCTGTTTCCCTATAGCTCTTCTATAGGCCCAAAGCAATTCCCTTATTAACCAATGGTAATCACACCATACAGATGTTGTAAGGAGGGTGCTTGTTCTTCCCGGCTTCCCGGCTAGCTTAAACCCGAAATAATCATGCAGAAACTGTATTAATTAAATCACTGTTTGGCCCATTAGCTCTATCTTCTTATGCTAACTCTTACATCTTAATTTAACCCATTTCTATTAATCTGTATATCACCACGAGGTCGTGGCCTACCAGCAAATTTGCAGCACATCTATCTCCAGCAGTGGCTCCACGGCTTTTCTCTGACTCCACCCTTCTTTCTCTTAGCATTCAGCCTAACTTTCCCTGCCTACCTAAGTTCTGCCTTGCTATAGGTCCAAAGTAGTTTCTCTATTCATTAATGATAATCACATCACACAGAGGGGACTCCCACATCATACAGAGGGAAATCCCACATCATAGCATTATTAAACTAGTCATTTGTAGGTACACATTTCTGTTTTCTTCAGAAGTTACATACCAAGACAGTGAAAATGTACATGTAAAAGCTAGTATTTCACCAGGTAATGGTGACACACGCCTTTAATCCCAGCACTTGGGAGGCAGAGGCAGGTGGATCTCTGTAAGCCTGAGGCCAGAAGGTCTACAAGAGCTTGTTCCAAAGCTACAGAGAAACCCTGTCTCAAAAAACAAAACCCAAAACCAAACAAACAAAAAAAAAACCCACCCCACCCCAAACAAACCAAAATAAATAAATAATAAAGGAAAATAAAAAAGCTAGTATTTCTTCAATCTTGTTTTGGAAGTCCACATTTTGTTTTCTACACAAGATACTAATGCCTTTAAAAAAAACCACCACCAGGAAGCAGGAATTATGACTAGACTGATAAACCTTAAGAGATCAGGTCAATAACCATCAAATTCTTCTAATAAATAAAACCTTTGGACATCAGACTTCTAGACATACATACTATACCAATCATCAAATGTGTTTAAAATGTTGAAGAAAAGGACTAGAAAGAATGGGGAAGTGTTTGCACTGATTTGACTTCAAGGTTCAAAAATTGCTACCAGCAAAGAAATTTACAATCGATGTACAAATAAACTTATGAAAAACTGGTGCAAAAAGTTCTAAACAGAGCACCGTCAGTCAGGATTTGCAGCATATTGTAAGTCGTGTAAGTCCAGGGGATCTGACGCCCCCTTCTGGCATCTGTGGGCACATATGTGCACACAAAACAAATAATAAAACCAATTTATGAAAATAATTAAAATAGGGTTGACAAAATGGCTCAGTAGGTAAAGACACTGGCTGTTCAAGCCTGAGGATCTGAGTTTGATCCTCATGACCGAGGTCGGAGGAAGGGAGGGTGCTAAATCCAGAAAATTGTGCCCAAGTACTGACACACCAGATACACACACGTGCGTGCACACTCACAAAAGTTAAAACATAATTAAAATGATACATTTCTACACTGTGCTAGTATTACTCTAAAGACAAATGTGAATCAGAGTAAAAGGAGCAATGGAGGTAGAATTTACACCTGTAGTCTGTTTGTTGTGATGTATGGCCTTCTCAGCTCTGCACTTCACTGATACAATATACACACCCAAGCCTTAAACTATCTGCATGATAGTCAGTCTCACTGAGGTTATAAAGGTTCACAAACATCTTAACCCACGTTTGTGCAAACAGATGCTCACAAAATCCCCAGTAGCTGCTAAGACCCCGTATTTTAAACACTACTGAAATTCCTAACAAATTTCAGGCAGGAAGCAAACACTGTAGTTAGGAATACATTGATGCTTATCGTTATGCCAATGGGAGATGTGGATAATTAGGACTTATTTCATTTGTTGTCTGGAGTTTATAATTATGGAATTTGAAATTTTTTGGAAGTATAGCAATATATAATGTTAAATAGTAGCATAAAACGTTAGCACTATATAGTAGGCTTCAGATTGAGAGGAATTAAATGTGGGAAATAAAAGCTGTTCTGAAGATTGCTAAATTTTTAAAGGCAATTTGATTAATGCTTATGGAAATTTAACTTGAAGTCCCATTTGTCAAAACTGCAACTGAGCATTCCTTTCTCATCCTTTCAGTGTGCCCAGATACCTGCTGCTACCTAAGTAGTTTAGCATTTCATTAGTACCTGCAATGCTAACTATCAGGGCCAATTGAAAGAAAAATAAAGGCAATGCAATTTAGCTCCCTGGGATCCTGATTTACATAAAATTACATATTTATAATGACTGTTTTTCATCCAATAATTACATAATTTTCTTGAACTTAAATACCGTGCCTACTTGGATTTTTTCTAGGAAACTAAAAGTAGCTTATTGAAGTTTTTTTTTCTTCTAAGTATGTTCAGGCAGAGATTTTTGGAAGATATTTCCCTTCCCCTGTGGAGAATTCAATAGCATTTGTTAGGGGAAAATATGATTCATGAATAAACCAGTAATTTGGCAAAGCAAGGAAGTACCATTAGTTTTCAAAGGCTGGAAGTTCAGTCTTATAGTGTGACAGGGTTATTAAACCAATGCAGGGTTGGCATCCAACTTGGAATGGACTCCATTGGCAGTAACAATGTTTCAGTAAGAAATAAGGAATACAAGTTTGGTTTTAATAGGACAACTCCAAGCACAGCGATGATTTATTCTTTCCTATGAAGGCTCTCTGTGAAGTGTTGTGCCGCTTTTGGAATCACCTGCTATCTTTGAAACTTTTTTTAGTTTTGTATTAGTAACTGTTTTTGTCCCTACCATATGGTTTACTTTAAAAAGAAATCTGATGAGTCTGGAAATATGTATGTGTGTGAATATATATATACATATATATAATATATGCTACAATAAAAATCACTATCAATGTATATAGGCAACTCTGAGAACAGTTGGGTGTATTTAATATCCTTATTTTATGATCAAAATGATATATTTCACAGTTTCTCCTAACTAAAAATAAAAATCTTATTAAGGTTTATGTGCAAATTTTATGGGACTTTTCTTTACAGCATCTTGACACCCACATCGGTATTTTAAATTTTCAAAAAATACACATTTTTATGATTACTCTGTTCCCCCATCAAATATCTCTTTAGTGGCTGACACTGTAGCATTCAATCATGCAATGCATACTCACATTCATTTTTGATAAGTGTGGTTTCCCACTGAGATACATCTGACCTGCCTTGCAGTGACTTTCAAGAACCAAGTTGTTTTCAAGTTGAAGGGTAGATATGATGGCAAAGCATGTGTATGTGGCTGTGCCAATGTCGAGAAGATCATGGTTCAGCATTTATGTGGTTAGGCTAGGGCAGTTATTAAAAATGTGTTTGATTAGATGAGAATATCCAGGTAACGATAGATATACATCTGGGGTTATCATCTTGGCTTTAGCTTGCCAAGCATTTTGTCTCTGATGGATAGGAAGACAATAGTTTATGGTTAGCCCTTAATTGAACTATTTATTGTTGTTTTCCAGAAACAAACATCAGTCTAATTTCTATAAACATACTGTTATCACTTTTCCAAAATCAGACATAAACATCTGTTAAAAAACATTTGAATTCACAAATTTCATTACTCTGTTTTACAGACAGGGAAATTTTAGTAATTTTGTGGCCATTGCATTTGCTGCTCTGTGAAGTAGCACTTCCTCTACTGCCCTAAGTGTCTCACGTCAGGTATTTGTGAAGTGCTGGGTGTGCAGTAGAAATCGAGACACCTGACGTCACCTCCCAGGAACTCCTGTGCAATGCATTGCCCATCCCAGTGTACGTGCCACAATTATGCATCTCCTTGTGGTGTCTTCCCACTTCTTGGGGAAGAAACTCTCTCCTGTTCACCTTTGCCACTTCAATTTCTTTGTCCCAGTGAGGCAATATGCATTGTTTTCAGGTGAACAATTCACAAGTAATAACTCTTCTCTCAATGTTAGTTTGTAGTCTATCACCAACAAAGCAGAATTCCACTTGAAGATTCCTTGGGATACTTCGGGTTTTTTTTCCCAATCTGCTTCTACGTAACAGGATGTGGAATGAAATGGAATAGGCTATGCAAGGAATCTGTATGAGATATGAAGAGGTTCTGTTTTTATACTGTTCGTGAATAGCTCCACGAGCCATGAAGAAGAAAGAGAAGAGGACGAGAGTTGTAGGTAGAAGCAAGAGTGAGATGGGGATCTCTATTAGTCTTATCTTCTGTTTGCCACACTCAGGCTCCCTGGACCCACACAGGCATGTCTGTGACCTGGAGTTAGCAATGATGGCAGATAACCTGCCCAGAGTCTCACCATTGGCATTTCAGTAGGGAGGCACAGATGCAAAACAGAATGGTTTACCTTTTAATTTAATTAGGTAGATGCTTTAGCAAAATCCTTGAGTGAACTTGTTCTTCTTCTTTCATATAGATTTTTTTAAAAAACATATTTGCAGATTTGATTCTTTAGATTCAACTTCAGTTAGTCACTCTCATCTTCTACAGACTCTCTCCATGGGTGTCCTTGGACTGTGAAGTGTGGTGACAAAAAGGCCAATCCTCCATAGATCAGCATCCTCCTTTCAATTTGAATGTTGAAAATATCTTTCCAAACCAAGCCACGACAACTCTTTTTATAAGAACTTTACCGTTAAAATAGTTATTTAATTAGTTTTAATTATTTGTGTGCATGTGTGTCTGTGTGTGGGTAGGTGCGTGTGAGTGTAGGGAGGCCTACAGAGGCCAAATACATCAGATATTCTGGAACTGGAGATATAGGTAGTTGAAAGCTACCCAACACAGGTACTGGGAACCCAACTTGGGTCCTCAGAGCAGCAAATGCTCTTAACCACTGAATCCTCTCTCCAGCCTCAAGAACTTTGCTTTGGAGAATTCCAAGTTTTTAGTCATTAGCTGCTTAGGAGAAGCCCTATAAACATTGCTCTATTTTTTCATTTCTTTTTTTTTCTTGACAGTGCTAGGAATTGAACCCAAGGTCTCATAGTTGACTGTCAAGCTTCCTACCATGGAATT
The DNA here is from genome assembly GCA_004026605.1 of Ondatra zibethicus. Lineage (NCBI taxonomy): Eukaryota > Metazoa > Chordata > Mammalia > Rodentia > Cricetidae > Ondatra > Ondatra zibethicus. Next base: position 25,443 of record PVIU01008952.1, on the reverse strand, counting down.
GTATCCTCAGCCCAGCACTGTTATTTCAGGAACCAGAAACAGGACACTGAAAAGCAAAGGATTAAAAAATTATTACAGCATTAACATAATAAAATCTGGCCAATAATGTATATATATATATACATGTATATATGGTATACCTACATGTATAGTCATATATTTATATTATGTTATAGTATACCTACATGTATATTCATTTATATATATTTATGTATATAGAATATACATGTAGGTATACTATAATATATATAATTTATATATACATAAATATATATAAATGAATATACATGTAGGTATACTATAGTATAAATTAAAAAAAGAACCAGAAAGGTTAAATATTAAATAAAAGGGGACAAGGAAGAACTGAATGCAAGTAAGAGATCCAAGTTATGAAAGTAGAGATTGAGCTAATTGGTCCCCTAGTTCCAGTTTTTTTTTTGGGGGGGGTCAGGGGATGGATAAGTACACAAAATACATTTGATAGTAATCTGTTAAATCTAACATAAAGCTATACAATTTCCATTTCAAGTGTCAATTCTAACTATAGAAATTATTTAATTATATAGACTTTTACAAATTTTTGTTTTAAAATAATAAACTTTATAAAATTAACTAAAGCATTAAAGTAAATCAGTGCATTGAAACAGTTCAGCTGTTTTACATCCCATGGCCCACTGGGCTTTAAATACAAGATTGGAAATGTAAGAAACTTCAGAAACTTGTTTTCACCAAGTAGGAAATTTCTGTGGTGTGTGTGTGTGTGTGTGTGTGTGTGTGTGTGTGTGTGTGTATGTGTGTGTGTGTGTATGTGTGTGTGTGTGTGTGAGAGAGAGTGCGTATGTACATGCACAGGCCTTAAATGTAATTATAGAAAAAGTCATGGATCTTTGGTGTGGGAAGTCCTGCATATGTGTTGCTTTTATTGGTTAATGAATAAAGAAACTGCATTGGCCTGTGATAGAGAAGAATAGAGCTAGGTGGAGAAAACTAAACTGAATGCTGGGAGAAAGAGGGCAGAGTCAGAGAGAAGCCATGTAGCCACCAGAGGGGAAAGGTGCAAGCTGCCAGCTGGAACCTTGCCAGAAGGTCACAAGCCACATGGTAAAATATAAAATAATGGAAATGGGTTAATTCTAGGTGTAAGAATTAACTAGCAATACACTCAAGCTATTGGCCAAGTGGTGATTTAAATAATATAGTTTCTGAGTGATTATTTCAGGAGTCTGGGCAGCTGGGAAATGAACAAGCAGCCTCTATCAACAGATCTTGCAGAATAATAGATCTACAAAGCTGAGCCCAGCACAGTGACGGTCTCCTCATTGTTTTCTGACATGAGTATTAGCTTTGCTGTTCACAGATATGAAATGCTGGCAGGAGGAATGTGTAGAAGTGTTTTCAGATCAAAGTTGAGCTTTGGGATGTAAAAGCCCACAAATAATTAATGGATTCTATTTTCCCAAGCTGAAAGGAAATTCAGACTCAGAAAATTAGACCTAGTTAGCTTAAGATAAAAGGTTAAGTGACAATGTCACAGGGTGATATAAAGAAGCCCTGCAGATACAGACTTGTACGGGGTCAGATTGCCCACATCCTCCATTCCTGACTTCTGTGAATCAGGGTCTACCAGGAAAAGAGCAGTCACCAATAAGTTGTTACTTAAGGAATATTCTGGGAAGACAGAAATGAAGAGAATACACCAGGCAGACATCCAAATGAGCCCTCAACAGCTGGCTCACATACTCGTCCTCAACGCAGTAGAATGTAGCACTTTTAAAGATTGAAAAGTTAAGTGTCATATATAATTTTGCTCAAATATTAGTTCCATCAATTTTTTTCAGCCAGACAGATTTGAACTTAATAAGTTTGTCACCCGTGAAGGTTGGGAAATGTTACCACTTTCATTAAACTGTTGATAAAAGTCTGGGACTGTTTAAAGCAGTAGAGTAGGATGGCTAGTATAAACCTAGGGCATAGTAATGTTCAGAAAATTCTAATAATGGAGACAGTGATGATGATGATGATGATGATGATGATGATGATGATGATGATGGCGGTACCCAATGGATTTAGTTTCAAATATTGTATATACTTTTCTGGAGGACAGATTTCTAGGGAGCACATGCTCTCTCTTGTTCATTTTTATCTTTCTGGGCTTGTATTTATCATTGTTTTATATTCACTAAAGTACTGCTTTTTATTGTCCTAACATGGCTTCTAGATGTTGCTCATGTGTACTAAAGATAATATGTATATTGACCCATGATTGCTCTAAAACCACAACTCTTTCCAAAGGGTTTCTTTGAGCAACTATCCTTCCAAAATGTTTTAAGCCTTCGGTTCTATGACTTTGCCTATTCCAACTAGAATGCTAATCAATACATTGTATTTTGTGTGTCAACCTAGCATCTAAAAACTGTGTGGGGGTAAAAATGTAGCAGATGCACAGGGGCACATTGGATTTTTCATTGTTCCAGAGTCAGAGTTTTTAATATTTTTTTTGGACAGGGTTTCTCTGTAGCTTTGGAGTCTGTCCTGGAACTAGTTCTTGTAAGCCAGGCTGGCCTCAAACTCATAGAGATTGGCCTGCCTTTGCCTCCCAAATGCTGGGATTAAAGGCGTGCACAACCACCATCCAGCCAGAGCTTTTAATTTTAATATCTTAGAAGACATGTTCTTATGTCAACACATTTTTAAGGTGTTTGAAAGCAAAGGCATGCAGAGGGTATGTTCATTCTTTGCTTCATGCACTATGATTTGGAACTTCTAATTTGCTGAGAGAACAGTGCTGGTGAAATGGTTCATCTTCTTCCTAAGACTGCACTTTTGAGGACAGGAAGAATGCCATCTAATTTGGCCACTCCAAGTTAAATCTGGTACATCAAAGAGAGTACTTTATTCATAGTGCTCAACAAACATACTGACTATGTTTAATCTTCTTTAACATCACTCTGTGCATTAGTTGCTTTTCTGTGGCTATAATAAAATTCCATAACCAAGGCAACTTATAGAAGGAAGAATTTACTATGGGGGGGCTTATGGTTCCAGAGGGACCATTGTGGGGAAGTAGCAGGCATCGAAGCTGGAGTACACTGCTGAGAGCTCATCAAACATGTACCAGGGAGAGAAAGAGAGAGATAGAGAGGGAATGAAATGTTTCAAAGCAACCCTCAGTGACATGGCTCCTTCAGCAAGACCGAACCTTCTAAACTTACCTGGAGAGTGCCATCAAGTAGGGGGACAAAGCATTCAAACATCTGAGCCTGTGGGAGGCAGTCTTATTTAAACCACCACAGTCTGGTCAACAATTTCTACCTGGTGTGGCCTCATGTACTAGTAATGCCAGTATGTGGGAGAGAGTGGCAGAAGGGTCAGGAGTTCAAGGTCATCCTTGAACTACAAAGAGAATTTGAAGCCAGCCTTGGCTACAAACCCTTAAGCCCAACACCATTTTCTTCCCTAATTATAGTTACATTATGTGGAGAACTCCATTATTCAATATAATGAACACTTTAAAATCCTCACAATTTTAAGGCACCAACTTTAATCCTTAGATATATGTTTTATTTTACAAAGGGGTTAATTTTACTTTCTTTTTTCATTAGAAGAAAAAATATCTTAGAAGGCTCTTTATTAGTGTCATCTGCTTTTAATAGTCATTTATTTTAGCAACCTTAGCCCATCATAGGAAGCAAACTCTCATTTAATTTCACTCAATCCATGTGCTTTTCTTTTCAGAGCTGATGGGGGATGAATGAGAATGAAATGATGTCAGTAATAATTCTTCTTTATTCTTCTTGGCAAGCACAACCAGGTGCGGATGTTCAGGTTTTACTGCTGGCAACATTTTTCAATTAACATTTAATCTTCCCCCACAGAAAGTTCAACTTCACACTGGCATGGAACCTAGCATTTCAGTGGAAGAATGTTGAGAAACAAAAAAGCCTTCCCTTCCATTGCTCTGCTGTTCCTCACTGTCCTCATTCTGAGAGGGCACAGTGTGCCCCAAGGGCATTATTCCCTACCACATTTAATGTTTACTTTATAGGGGTTGCTGCCTTGATTTTGGCAGTTGATAGACACAGTTTTCGAGTCTTGGAATAATCCTTCATCCAGGCATTTGGAATAAACAGACAGGTAGAGTCACAGAACCTCCACTACCTCATAGAAACAAGTTGACAGATGTTTTTGTCCTGTTAGGTCACACAGCCATTAAGTCCCAAAGAAATCACACAGAGGTCTACTTTAATTATAAACTGATTGGTCTAGTATCTCAAGCTTCTTATTAACTCTTATAACTTATATTAGTCCATAATTCTTGTCTGTGTTAGCCATGTGGCTTGGTACCTTTTTTGACAAGTCAGTCACATCTTGCTTGCTCTGTATCTGGCTTCCCCTCTTTCTGAGTGACAACTGCAGACTGAAACTTCCCTCTTCCCAGAATTCTCATTGCTCTGCCTCAACTTCTTTTTTTTGTTTAAAAAAAGGGGAAGTGCTGTGGGACAATGGTCTGTACCTTGTCACTTGTATTTTAAATAAATGCTGATTGGCCAGTAGCCAGGCAGGAAGTATAGGAGGGGCAACCAGACAGGAAGTAGATGCAGGGCAAGGAAAACAGGAGAATCCTGGGAACGGTAAAGAGTCAGTCTGTAGTCATCACCCAGAAAGAGAGGAAGCCAGATTACCTTTTGCAAAAAGCCGTAAACTGGATAACTATGAATATAAAATCCAAAGCTCAATCATGTTTCCTTGGTTTTTTAAAGTTTCTGATTAAGTGACTGCAGAAAAATTCAGATCACAGAGAAGGCAAAATGTTTGTTTCACTTAGATTTCTCATTATTACAGGTATTTTTTTTATGCTTGAGAGTACCTTCATTCTTACTTGTTACTCATTTACTACATATTTTTATGACAAAGTTCTCGCCAGCATTTTTATTAGCAGGGAAACACATTAAAATTAGTTTGTTGTAGCTCAGTCTGGAATGTTTGATCAGTATACATCCATTTATTAAGCAAGTTGGAGAGTGGGTGTAACCTACTACATCAGTATAGTCATTCACCATGTTCCCTAAGTCCAGGGAAATGAAACTGAAATAAAGCCTAATATTTGAAAATCTTTAAAAAAAAAAAAAAAAGAGAGGAAGCCAGATACAGAGCAAGCAGGATGTGACTGCCTTGCTGAAAAAGGTACCAAGCTAAGAGGCTAACACAGACAAGAATTAAGTGCTAATATAAGTTATAAGAGTTATTAAGAAGCCTGAGCTAATAGACCAATCAGTTTATAATCAATGTAGACCTCTGTGTGAGTTTTTTGGGACTGAACAGTTATGAGACCAGGCAGGACAGAAACCCCAGTCAGCCTAAATGTTCCATCTTTTGACCTATTTGCTTTGATTAGAGAATTAGACCCAACAAAAGTCAGGGTGAATCTTCTTTGGGATGAAGTTTGAAATGCCTAAATTTCCACAACTCACATGCAGAGTTGTAGGTCTAAGTAAATTCTACTGTCTCAGATGAACAAGTCTTGGGTAAATAAGGGTTTTCTCCTATGTTGTTATAGGAGCCCATGTGTAACTCAGTTTCCATCTGGAGTCATTTTTGACTTAAAGAAGTCATTTGAGTTCAAGCTTGCCTGCTCTTCTTTTTCTTATAATCTTGAGGGCTGTGAGAGACTTCTGATTTAGTCCATGAGAAAAGAACACCCTATCTAGTAGACAGTATACTGCTGACAACAAACCCCAGAAACATCAAGATAAAAAGTAAGGCTGCTTCTGAGCAGCAAGCACATGTTAGAGAGGAGGTTGCTCACTCAAGGTCAGGAATGATTTTGTGGTTAGATACTGCTTTTGTATATAAGCAAGCTCTGAAATAAACTCTGGGCTGTTTGGCTGCTTCAGCATGACCAGACAGACCTCCCGATTCTATTCTGTCTTCTGTTTCTTCTGACTTTTCTTTGGCCTCTAGGATCCCCTATCCAGGAACCCTAGCTGACCTTGTAGGAGCGGGCTCCTACATGTTGTCATGATTCACCTTTCAGTGCCATACAAACTGAAAAGTGAAATATTTTAATATCAAATTATCTAATCTTGGTTTGATATTTTTGGAGACAATTTCTCAGTTGGGCTGGAACTCATCATGCAGCCCAAGGTGGCATTAAATTCATGACATATTTTGTCCAAAAATTTGGTTTTTATTTTCCCACCCCCTCTGAATTGATTAGGTAATATGAAAGGATTCATCAAATGCATAATCTACCTGCAGAATTTCTTCACTTCAGCAAGGTGAGTTTGGGGTGACCCAGTACCTTGAGGAAGAGTTAATAGGAAGGACAAGAAGATTGATCATAGTGATACTCATGCAGTGCTTTGCTTTGTTTCTATAGGTCAAAATGGCAATCTACAACTTAAAACATTTTAATGAATAAAAACTGTGTTCTAGTGCAAGAAAAGCACTCTGGATGCATGCCACTGTGCCAATTATGATGGCCTGTGTCCTGTGGGGTTGGAGTGTGAAGAAGTTCGGAAGCAATCAACAAGTATTTTCACTTTTGCAGAGCACTTCAGAGTAAGCAAAGATTTTTACTATAGTATCTAGTTTCGATCTGAAATTCATATGAGATTGAGTATGGTTAGTATTCTTCACAAAACACTAATAAGATTCAAGTAGCTTGGGTAAGTAGGTGGCACAAACATTCAGCAATGGGCAGAGGTTCAGGCACGTCTTTTTGGTACAGGATTAGCATTCCATCTACTCGTCTATTCTGAAGAGAACTGCTGGGCCTCGTTTAAGGAAAAATTTGCAACCTCTTGGGCTTTAACTCTCCTGAAAGTTAATTTACTAATGATACTATACACAGCCTCCTAGAGGTCAGGTATTTTATGCCTCCTTAAAACAGGACTCAGTTTCTTATTCACAATGTTAAATTGTGGTATACCAGACTGGACCAGTAGGAGCTTAGATACACATTAGAAGCATGGAAGAGCTTTAACATGCCAATTCCCAGACCAGTTCTCAGAGATTGTAAATTAATTAGCCCTCTATGGGCAATGGCCTCTCCTCCTCATCCTCCTCCCTACTCCTTCTCCCCTCCTCTTCCTCTTTCTCCTTTTCCTCTTCTTCTAACTTCTTTCAAAAAAGAACTTCTTAGATAATGTTAACTTGTTTTTTAAATTTTTAATTTATTTTATTGAGCTATACATTTTTCTCTGCTCCCTCCCTGCCTCTCGCCTCCCTTTCTACCATCTACCATGGTTCCCATTCTACCAATTTACTCAGGAGATCTTGTTTTTTCCTACTTTCCATGTAGATTAGACCCATGTGTGTCTCTTAGGGTCCTCATTATCGTCTAGGTTCCCTGGGATTATGAATTGTAGGCTGGTTTTCTTTGCTTTTTGTCTAAAGTACACTTATGAGTGAGTACATATGATGTTTGTCTTTCTGGGCCTGAGTTACCTAACTCAATATGATGTTTTCTAGATCCATCCATTTGCCTGCATATTTCAAGATGTCATTATTTTTTTCCGCTGTGAAGTACTCCATTGTGTAAATGTACCACATTTTCCTTATTCATTCTTCGGTCAAGGGGCATTTAGGTTGTTTCCAGGTTCAGGCTATGACAAACAATGCTGTTATGAACATAAATGAGCACATGTCCTTGTGGTATGATTGAGCATCCTTTGGGTACTAAGTGAGAACTAGATATAAGTTCTAGCAAGGAATCCAGCATACATAAAAGAATAAAAAATTTTGATTTTCTTTTTAATTAACCACAGAAATCATACTCATTTCACAAAGGCTTATGGCATCTTTAAGCACATAGGAGAAACTTTCCAGATCTTCCAGAACAATGGTTCTCACTCCTGGTAACAAATTAACAGAAAGTTTCTCCCATGTGCTTAAAGATGTCATAAGGCTTTGTGCAATGAGTATGATGTTCCGTGGTTAGTTAAAAAAGAAAATCAATTTTTTTTATTCTTTTTATGTAGACTGGGTTCCTTGCTAGAACTTAGATCTAGTTAGAACATTTGAGAATTTGTTTTTCATGGACTCCATGTTGCCCAGTTATAACTCTACTGAAACTTAGCTCTCTGTGCAGATTTTAGCCTGGTGGTCATCTGTTAAAGCTAAAGATCTGTGGTACCCATAAGGAGGTGTCCATTGGGAGCAACTGATCCAAAGATCAATCATTTAGACATGGATGGATGAAATTGCATTAAAGCATGGACTCAGGTAGGAAGAGGATTTCAAACAATGCACACAAAACCATGGCCGGAAGTCAGGAATCTCCCCCAGCCTCATAACACCCAGGCCTCCTCTAATGATCTCTCTTCACCAGCTGGACAGGCTGAAATAAAGGGAGTGACAGTGTTCTGAACAACTTTTGAGAACTATTGTTATCAAATGTTTTAAAATACAACTGTGTTACATAAGTCAGAAAGAAAATAAATCAGCTTTTGTGTTTCAAATGTCTTAAACATGTTGATAGACTCATGGGCCCCACTCTTCCCTGAGCATCTAAAAGCAGTTATTGGTTTATGAGGGAGAGGGGGACATTTTCTTCATTGGCAGCCACTTAAATACTGCCAATGCTCGTGTAAGCAACACAAATGAAATCAAATGGGTCATTATAAGGCAATCATGAAAGTGGTGCTAGGTAGAAAGGAGGTGATCAGTGTGTGGGAGAAAGGAACAGAGGAGGGAAAGGGGCATATGATTGACATGCATTATGAAAAATGTCATACTGAAACCCATCTTATGTATGAACAATATATATAAAATCTTGGAGGAGCAGGGCTTAAATATCCACCTATCATGAAATAAATCAATTAAAAAAAAACCCGAGTGACACCTAGAAGCTGTGAATCATCATCTGGATGTGTGTAGTGGGTTCAGCAAGGTTGGTATGCAGACATACACGGCGTTGAGAATAGATTTCATATGTCCTAAGAAGTTAATATGAATTCACACATGACAATTTCAGTTAATCTCAAAACCCTCCAAGTGATCAGAGGTGAAAATGTTGTGCAAAAGCCTAGAAAATTGACTGGAATCATGAGCACAAAGAATATTTGAGAAAGGGAAACCTTTAGAAATTCTCTTAGCATTCACTTTTAATCACTAACTAAGGGTGGTCGGGAACGTTGGTGATCATTTGGATCAATGGAGAAATGAAAGAGAGAACATCATGTGTGGCTACTACTAGAACCCAACATTAGCATCAATTCAGGAAAGGCAATGTTGCCTTTCAGAACCATCTGTGGCAACTGTGCTGTGGAGCTATTACTATTGTTATTTCATGAGCTTGAAAAATATGTTATTTCAACAAAATTCTTTGTATCTATTATGAGTATGGACACTGCATGAATATACAATTTTATACTTCTTTACCAGCCTTTGACTAATGAAGTCTCATGGACCATATTTAGCCAACCACTTCTTTTTATGATTTACTAGCAAAGAATGATTTTGTTTTAAGTGGTTGAAAGAAAATCAAAAGAAAAATATTTTTAGGCTGATAAATCCAATATGGAAGTTCAAACTTCAGTGTGCATATAAGTTTTATTGAGAGAGAATTGTTTCTATTTATTTGCATGATGTCTATGGTTTCTTCTAAGCTATTATCACAGAGCTCAGTGATTAGAACAGGAATCATTTGCTCATAGAAGAAAAGCATTTACTTTCTAGCCTTTTATAAGAAATGCTGGATAAGGTGGCTATCTACTCTTCATCCTTGTGTGTGTATCTGAGTGCTCCAAAGTGAGGTGAACCATGCTTGGAGTAATTTAAACTCAAATTTTACTTTATATAATGATGAATTTAGGGAATTAAAATAATTTTCCAGATTGAATCTGTAACTGATTATCCATTCCTACTATTTTTCAGTGTTGGAGAGAGCACACAGATTTACAGACCTACAGTCATTAAGTTGAAGCAGAACCCTGATAAATGAACCATTAAAAACTAGAACAAAGATTTTGTTGCTTAAAATGACTTCTAAAATTTGCTAAATGTAGGTATCAATTCATTGTGATAGTGTAGCTATAGGCCAGATACTATTTATTAGGGATTGCCCTGTTTATTTTAGAACTGCTTAGAAAGTTAAGGGTAAGAATTCAGGCAATGGAACTGAATCCTAAGTTATGCTATACAGACATTCTATGTTTCCATTACACAATTCTAATTTTACTGAACCCACTGTCTTTATAAATATATGGAAATCCACTTAATTTTGACAGTTTTACTCCAATATACAAAATAAAATATGCCATGTCTATTTTTGAGTGTGTGCGGTGCATCTTGGTGTCTGGTGATGAAGTGATGAGGGAGTTATGGGTATCCACCTTGCTTTCACACTATTCTGCCTGATGGTAGTGTATAGGCAAAGCATGGGACTCAGCAGAGAATCCTGCATCTGTAGACTTAAGCAACTGCACTTCAAAAGTATTTGGGAGATTTTGTACTGTATCCAGCCTACACAGGCTTCTTTTCTTGTTGTTATTTCCTGAAAAGTACAATATGCCTTCAATTTGCACAGTATTTCCATTATATTAAGATTATAAGCAATCAAGACATGATTTAAAAAATCAAAGTAGAAGGCAAATAATGGACCATTTAATATGAAGGCTTGGAACTTATGGACTTGCTATTTATGGGAATCCTAGGGTCAAATCCCCTCTGGATACTGAGAGGTGACACTATTTCCTCGAAGAAATAGTGCTATGTCTGCTATCAATCTTTATTCCAGGAGGAAACTATAGAGGACATTTAATTGACATTATTTGGCCTTACGAAATGTACTTGTGGGCTTTTGTGTCCATCTTAGAGCTTGTGTGGGTTTGTAGAGAACTGTGGATTACTTGAAGGGCCCTGTTTGTAAATTCCCAGGTTTCTCCAAGGAAAGTGCTGTTCTGCCTGTGGCCTCTCATACTGTGAGCCAGTGTCCCTTCTGAAGGCTAGGCTTTGCCTCATTTGTTTCTTTGTAGGTTTTGGTTATGAGTCTGAAGTGGGCTAGCTAGGAATAGGGAAAAGAGAGGCAAACTACATGGTGACTGGAGACAGCAACCACAGAGCTGTGTGACACAGCTGAGTATGCTGCGATTGCTCAAACCAAGACTCTCCGAACTGACTGGGACCAACACAACTGCCCAAGTCCCCTCCCCGCCCCCAACTGTTCTATCTCTCTGCAGTATGGTACCTTATTGCTAGCCTTCCAGAACGGGATGTTCCCATCATGCACCTGATGCGATGACACACCCCAAACTCCATTTAAGGAGAGAAAAGTGTATTAAGCCCTATTCCAGGAAAACCCCACCTCTTTCCTGGAATTCCTCACCTTATTTCATGAATAACCCTTCCTTCTATGATTGTTTGTCTATAAGGCCAAGTGATCCAAAATGCCTGGTGCTTCTACATTCTTTTAAGATGTCTTCACTTTCTCTTAGGGGCTTACTTTTGCTCTGTAAGGGGTATTCCCTCCCTATTTTAATTTTTTGTTCCCCCCTCTGTGAATTACTTCTCTGATCAGGAAGTGGGAAACACTAGACAGAGGTGCCATTTTGGTCTCTGAGACCTTCCTAGTCTTCACTGGCTACAGCAACTTTGCTCTTTAAAATGTCCTCGTGTGCAGTGATAAAATGCTATCTAGAATCCCAAACACAGGGAAACTGTTAAGTGCCCTATATAGAAAGTATATATGTTAGATTCTGTATAAACATAACTTCACACATGCACAATGGGCTATGAGTTCAGTGGAAATTTGTGTGTAATATGTATTCAACAGAACATCCTTAAATAGAATCACATGTGGAACACGTTTATGTATTGATTTGTTGAATAATGTTTTTCAGTCAGAGGCCTACAGCAACACTATGGTAGTCATGGCGACTTTGCAGAGCGTACCATGATGAATGATGAGAGCCACTGTGCTCATTTCTTTTTACTTTTTTATTCCCATGGTGACAGTCGCAGTCTGGTCTCAATTCCAAGCTGATTGGTCTTCCTAGGTGATGTTACCTATGATATTTCTATGAAGTCATGTTTGTATTTCACATCTTTGATCTAGAGCAGAGCCCTCTTTTATTTCTTACATTCCTTAGAACAGAACTTTCTGAGAATCCTACTTAAGGTTTGCTTATCTAAGGTGTTGTGGAAGCGATAAGGAGCATGGTCTTGATAAAAGAGAAATTAATAGTATCTTTGGTGCTACAGTTATTTTTGTTGCTGTTTTTGTTATAGTTATTTATGATCCACCCAATAGCCTCAGCTATTCTCAAAGATACTACATTCATCTCTCTGGCAGTTCTAGCTTTTCGACTACTCAGTCACATTTGTTGCTTCAAGCAGGTAGATGTTAGTGAGCTGCTCTCGTTCCTTCATGGACTGTACTTTCCTTTTGTAACAGAGTGACAAAGTCCCTGAGATTAGATAGGGCACTACAACTTCCAGACATCCAATTGAATATGCTCAGCTACCTAGGCACAGTCTCTTCAACCCACATATGCTTCTCTAGCACCTCGCCTGTCACCGAACTGCCTATTTTTCTGTTTCACGTTCTTATTCCCGGAAGGTTATCTGCCCATGGAAATTAAGCCCCTGTTCTGCCACAGGTGGGTGGTTGGGTTGACCTTTCAAATGGAACTGCCTTTTGTCAGAACTTTCAGTACAGAGAAGAAAGCATAATGCCGTGTTCTCAGTGAAAGACAGTGTCACCATGTGTCTCCAAGTGAACGAGGGCAAGGTGAAGCCTTTGAAAGGAATCCACCCAGCCAGCAACCTCTTCAGCACTGGGAAAAGACCAAACTGTCAGCCTCAACTAGTTACTGTGATACTGGCTTTCTTTATAGAAAATAGAAACCAGAGGGAATAAAAAGGATGAAGACTCTGTGGACTAATAAGGAGAAAGGACTATTGGATGGTTTGGCAATTGTTTCACGCTTTTTAAACCCAAGTACCCACCCATAAATCTGGGAAATTTTGTTATTTCAGTATTACTACTGTAAACCAAGCTTTCTCTGTTGATCTAGCATCAGAATTAACTCAAATAATCGATTTCTATCCTGATAAACAGAAAATTGCATAAGCTAAGTGACATTCAAGGGTTTGAACTAATGAATATCTTTTCTTGGGTAAACAATTGATTTTCTTTGTATTGGTTCACTTGGCTAGCATAGATAACCCCCAGCCCACTCTAGCTCTTTCATTTTATGATTCTGTGATTCTTTTTTTCCCTCTAGGAACAATGAGCAACATATTTTCCTTACTGAAAGTCATCTTTAAATTACATCCTTAACTGTGGGATGAGACTGAGTTTTAATTTCTCATTCAAATCTCTGTTTGAATTACAGAATGTAAATGTTTTAAAGCATAAATTCTCGTATTGATTTCCTTCCTGTATTTTTCCTTCTGCTATTAGCCTTCCTCTCAATAGATGGTGCTCTTTTCTCAGAGACATATTCCTTACCCAAAGATCAGAGAAATCAGTTTTACTTTAAACAATCATTAATTAAAGAAATCAGACAAGCAATTTGCAATACCTTGGGAACAAAACCATAATGAGGGAAATGATACTTCAATGACTTGAGTGCTCTGTTGAAGCCTGTGACATGTGTGTTGAAGAGGTGAAGCAAATGTTGTAACTAAACATGAAAATGCCATTCTCATGATGCCACATAAGAAAGACTCAAATCAGGAGCCATTTTAAAGTACTGGGATATCCATCTACTTTAGCAAAAGTGGATAGATGAGTATTTCACATTCACAGGCAGGATTCGGGCGTGTAACTCAACACCAACACACCCAACATCACTCTCAGTACGGAGACCTTGCTCAGTCTTTGCCAAATTCATCTAGAACACCCCGAACAACAGAAAGCAGACCTCAAATTCTTTGGAAGTAAGATTGAAACACTTTCCTCTCCAGACCATCCTGAACAATTGCCAGTAATACATAATGTTGCTGCTTTTAATATCACTAATCGACTCCCAGGTTTGCAAGTCCTGAAAAAATGGTTGTGCTCTGTAGATGCCCCAATCTACCCAACAATTCCAGATGCCACTCAGGACTCCCTGAGCAGATCTGCAGGGAGTAAGTGCGAACTAGGATAAACATCACAACAGCATGCTTGCTATATCCAAGCCACCCTGCCCTGGAGAGCTGCTAGGAAAACTCCCTCCACCTGGGCTGGGGCAGCCTCAGGATGGAAGAAGAGTAAGATTAAGATACCCTGAACACCAGAGAATGGGTGGGGCTGTGGTCCAGCCCAAACAGGCAGGTCTAAGAAAGTTAGCAAGTTTGTTCATCTCTTTAACCTACTGAGAAGCCTCTGCGTTTCACTTAAGGAAAGCTAACTAGATTTTTTCCCACAACTTACTGTTATTATAGCTCATGCAGAGGGATGATTGACTCTAAGACATGCTTCAAAGACCCTCTTAGCTTAGAATAAGATGGGGTATCTAAGATGGAGTGTCCCCTCTCCCAGACCATATCTTAAAATCTTTGCCCAAAGGAACTTCTTGGCTTTGGAATTTTGAACACTGCTTTATCAAGGGAGTGAGAAAAACCCAGAAAAGTAAAATTTCACACACAAACAGCAAGTGCACTATTCAAGTCACCCCCCCCCCCTTCTTGGCTCCCTGTTTGCTTCTCCTCTGTCACTCACAGACTTTGTCTCCTTCCCCGGGCGGAGCTCAGTGCTCAGGGCATTCCTTACCTGACAATCACATACATGACCAGGAAGTTTCCGAAAAGGCCCACTACGCACACGATAGAGTAGAGGGCCATGATGGTTATGGCTGTGACCATGGAAGGACTGCCGGGCGAAGAACACAGGCTGTCGCTCCCGCCAAGCCCGGTGCGGTTCAGACCGCATGGGTCGGACTGGTTGCCATCTACATGGGACAAGTTGAGCCAGGAGGCAGGTGCTGGGGAGCAACTCCCTGGAGCCAAGGGGTCAGAACAGTCGCTGGTGTTCCCAGAGCCGATGCTGCTGTCCATGGTGCTGAAGGCCTGCTGCGGACTCGATGCGGGCAGTAACTGAGAGCACCAAGACTTTTTGGGTTTTCCGATCCCCAGCCTCTTCCTCTCCCAGCTGCTTCAGCTCCGTCAGTTTCTTTCACAGACCAGCCCTGGCGGAACCGGAGAAGAGCGTCAGCCAGAAGGGAACGGCTGAGCGTCTGATATTCTCCTCTACTTGCGGCCCCCTCCCACCTTAGAAGTACAGGGAGCCCTGTCCTTAGCATCCCAAAGCACTGCTCACTGGGTGGAAGGGAGGGAGTGCGCTGTGAGGGATCCAGAGGCTGGAGAGGAGGGAGGCGAGAGAAGGGGTGGATTTTGCGCAAAGCAACTCTGAGCGTCAGTCTCCCCTGTCTTCATGCACTTCCGAGCAAAACGAGTGTAAAGTGGGGTAGGAAGGGGCAGAAACAGGGACGTCACAGAGAAGGGTAGGAAGAGAGGCAGTTAAGTTTCTTTGCAACGAGGATGCATAAGGTAGGGGTTCATATGCCTATTTTCCCAACACTTTCTTTTTCTTTTCTAATCAGCCAGAAAAGTCATTGATCTGTTATAATCTCAATAACCCCCTAGACCCCAGTGCTCTTCACACTCAACTCTCCAATGCAATTATTTGGGGATGGAGACCAACTATTGCTCTTCTTCTTTACTTAGATCCCCATATCCGAAGTGAAAATATAACTCCAGTTTCTCAAATTTTCAGCCCTACAAGCTATTTAAAGCAACAATGGTCTCTCTCTCTCTGATAAAGAGAAACTTTGCAAAGCAAGCCTGTTTCTTGTGCTCTATTCCCTCAATTTATCTCGTATTAGATGGCCTATTTGCAGCTGAATTTGTTTCAGTGAAGCAGAAGCACAAGAACATGTTACAGAAATGAGGGAGGAGGGGTGATTCCCAGTAAAATCCACTCATGAGTGCACTGCCTCTCCTAGCTCCACTCTCATGGATCTGCTTAGAAAGATTTATGCTTTAGCTTTACACTTCTTCCATAGTCACATAGCCTGCTTCTGGGGAGCAGGCTACTGAACCAAGCAGAAATTTTACCGTTTTATTTTTCCTACTGTAGAGATTTCAAAAACAGTCTTGTGGCTCCTTTAAGCAAACAAGACCCTGGAGGAACAAGGATGAACTTAAAGTTTTTGATCTTATGTTGAAGTTCACAGGTGCTTCTGAAGGAATACAAGTTTAAATTGAACAGTAGTGTGTTTTCTTCTTTCTATCCCTCTGTACATGTGTGCTTGTGCATACCTATAGTTTTTAATTATCAACATTGAAATTAAATGGACTTGATTGGTTGTGGAAAGTTTAACTGTATTCTCATAGACTGTGGAGATCAAGCTTAGAAGGAACATGTAATTCCAATTTTACTTTTTGACATTCATCTTGAAAGCAGATAACTCACAGCTAATCTATTAATCATAGACTTTTGGACAATGTTCAGTATTATTTTTACACTTTCCCATTAAATGGTATAATTTCAGCAGATATGTAGATAAGGTTTCCTGGTGGATACTCAGATACCTGTAAATGGTCCTAGGAATAAATGTGTAGATTCATGTGGTTGAGCTGAAATCTGTGTGAGACTCATTCACCAGTTTCCTGAGAATTCACGGAACCATCCTCACTCCCTTCATGGTAAAGAAAGGTCAGCACACGGAGATTATTGTTGCCTTTGCTGTCAGATGGTTTTGTGATATAGTCCTGTCATCTCCAGCAGTGTGAGTCTGAATATGTTACTTTACCTTATTGAGTCATAATTTTCTTCTCAGAGTTAGAACCTGAA
The DNA here is from genome assembly GCA_004026605.1 of Ondatra zibethicus. Classification (NCBI taxonomy): domain Eukaryota; kingdom Metazoa; phylum Chordata; class Mammalia; order Rodentia; family Cricetidae; genus Ondatra; species Ondatra zibethicus. The sequence goes on along the minus strand of PVIU01008952.1, from coordinate 8,657 downwards.
CTTTATTCAACCATATGTTTTCATCTGAGATCAATATTTTCCTTCTATTTCTGATTCTCGGGCTTCACAGAGAGTAATTATCATTCTTTGATTACTATCGATGCAACATTTTCTGAACACCATTTCATGTCTTCATCTATCTGTCTGTCTGTCTATCTATCTATCTTCCTACCTATTTTATGTATGTCTTGTTCATTCAATATTTACTTTGAAAAAATGCAGACAAAAAATTTTCTAAATACAAATGTTAAACTATCCTTGAAAGGTTTATTGAAAAGTTATATGGAAATAATAATTTCATACCACTAAATAGACTATGAGAGAACCCCTAGTTCAACTTGTGTTATTTATTAGTTTTCTCCATAATTGCCCATTTCCTTCCAGAATGATCTGAAGGTCTTCAGGGAAGCTTAAATCTCCCATAAGCAGAGGCAGACTATTCAAAAATGACTAAGCAAACTGATATCCTAAATATTTTATATTTCTGGATTACCCATGAGACTTTTAATTTCCAAGAGCTATAGTATGTTGTCTGTGGGAATATTTACCTTTTCACTGATGTTTCTTGCTGAATCTTCATTTTCTATTTGAATCAAGAACAATTTATTACCTAGTGGTCTAGATTTAATTTATACAATAAAACTCATATAAGAAAATACTTTTCATGAAATTGACTGCTTCACAGAAATGCATTTTGACACCATGTGGATAGATACAGCAGTGAGCTAAAAGTTGCTTCTCTTTCTTGGATTTCGGTGTCTATTGGCTTTAGGTATTCATATGATAGCCATCAACGCACACTCATTTTCATAGTTGAGTCATGAGTACTTTTGAGAATGGTGACTAACAGCTGTTAATGAAAGCCAGAATCATAAGTATGATATGTGGACTAATTACAGTGGTTAGAAACTCGGAAAAGCAAGGGCAAATAGGGCTTCATCAGGAGAGCATGCGATGTGTTTTGCAGCTGTATTCTACTACTGACATTCACATGTACACAGCTAATAAGAAGGCAGTTGAGTCTGGTACAATATTATTTTAGACTACTGGAATGCTACATGATCCTTCAATAAAATGGAGTAAGATTCCTTGATTTAGAGTTTACAAAATAAAAAGTTAAATTAAAAATAAAAACTCTTCACCAATTTCCATGTGATAAACCTAAGAGGATACCTGAAGTAGAGCCAGTAAAATCCCTGAACTTTAAATTTATAAAGTAACCCCAAATCCAGACTCTACTGTCTATTTTCTTGAGCGTTACATTCTTTATGCTTCCTGTTAATTGGTTCCTCTTGTGTAAAATAAAGAATGAGAATCAGCTACAAGGCAGTGTTCCAAGATTACATGTATTTAAAAGAGCATGCCCTTTGTCTTCAAGTTCATTGTCAAGAAGAATTCTTGGAGGTATTATATAATATTTAATGGCACAAACTTGTCCTTAAGAGTTTTATCTTTTTAAGAGCCTGAACGTTCTAATAACAGCTTGACTGTCAGCCTTTCAAATAATTATTATAAACAACTAGCTTAAATAATTAATTCATAGGTTTGCATGCCTTTTTTTCGCATCTGGAAGCTCAGTTTTGAAAAAGACTTGGGTTTTAATTTTCAGTCTCTTATCACTTTATTCTTGACAGTCGTTAGTTACTCTTCATTAGTTTCACTTAAAAGTTATTGAGAACTCAGGAAAGTTCTGTTTATGGAGGTGTTGTGGCTTGAATGCAAAATATACCACACTGGCTCAGGTGTTAGAACACTTGGTCCTCTGCTGTTGGTATTGTAGACCCTGTAGCAGGCAGAGCTTTGCTGAAGGAAATGGGTCACTGGGTGGGTGGAGGGGTGATCCCTGAGGTTTTGTACCCCAGTTCCATTTCATGTTTATGCACTTACGTTTCGTGGTAGTCGCAATGTGAGCAACTGTTTCACTCCTGACTACCATGCCTTCCCTGTCATGTATAACTGTATCCTCTCCCACTGTGAGTCAAAATAAACACCTTCCTCACAATTTGCATCTTACCAGGTACTTGGTTGCAGTAATGAGCAATTTACTTAGTGGGTTATCTTTATCATAATTCATCACGTTAGAAGTTGAAACTGAGAAATTTAGAAAACCACATTTCTTTATCAACTTAGTAAAGTTAACAATACAAATATTACACAGAAAAATAAGTAATTTTGTTTATTTTAAGGACTATCTTCCCCAATTTTCCTTTAGGTCAGAAAAAAATTAAAATTAGTAGGAAGAGTGGCACCATGGCTGAGCCATTCCTTAACTGGTTTGGTTTAGAAGCAGGTAGTAGGTAGGTTCTCAAACATAGGTGATTCTGTCTCAATCAGGCACATCACGGGTGGTTGAAATTTACAAAGAAAACTGAAGAATGTTTGCATTTAGTCAGGTATGTGATTGGCAAGAGGAGTAAATTTTAGCAGTCTTTAGAATTGTGGCTTTTTTTCCTTTGGTACTAAACTCATTAGTACCATGTCTTCCTGTCTTAAAGGGAAGTTGGGATATTGGAATTGAAGACACACCAACGATTCTTGGATCCTGTGGTACTTGTGGATTCATCAGCTGCTCCCCTATTGTGAGTGAATAGTCTATTTAATTATGACTTTGTGATATTGCCCCAAGGTCATTTGGGACTATCAGTTCATGGCATCTTATCACTTCCTGAATGCCATCTATATACGCTCGTTAATACCACTACAGGCTGTGAAGGAGAAACTTTCAATATTATGATGCTGTCAAGCTCTCTCTCTCTCTCTCTCTCTCTCTCTCTCTCTCTCTCTCTCTCTCTCTCTCTAATTCCCAATTTCCTCTTTGATAATCAATGCTTTCAGTCATTCTGGAGGTGATAGACTCACCTTCTTCATTTTAAATCGAGTATTGACCAAACACATGATTCTGAGTCAGTGGAGACATCTATCTTTCAGTCATTCTTCAAATAAAAATAGTGTCCCATTGGAAAAAATGTTCATGGTTCCTCCTCCAGCTGTGGCAACCACACAAGTGCTTTTCCCTGTGAGTGGCAACCCTCTGTGGTGTGTGCTAGGCGAAGTGTTCTATGTATATTTCCTGTTTCCCCACACAGGATGTCAAAGGTCAGGATCTCTGTGTGTGTTTGTGTGTCTGTAATGTGTGTGTGTGTAGTCTGTGCACACATGGTGCGAGTGTGAATATGTAGAGGCCAAAGGAGGAGGTTGAGTGTCCTCTTTTAGAGCTCTCTGCTTTTTTCTCCTGAGATAGGGTTTTTCACTGACTCTGAAGCTATGCTGGAGCCAGAAAGTCCCAGCAATCCTTCTATACCTGAGCTCCACAGTGCTGGGTGGAGCTACTGTCCATTTTCTTGAGACTTTCATTCTTTATGCTTTCTGTTAATTGGTTCCTCTTGTGTAAGATAAAAGAGTAAGAATCAACTACAAAGCAGTACCCCCACGGCCCCAACCAGATTTTTATGTGGGTTCTGAGGATTTGCACTCAGGTCCTCGTGCTTGTACGCCAAGCGCCTCTACTTGCTCAGCCCTCTCTTCAACCTTCAATGGTTGAAATTCTATAAACTTAACTTTTATTCATTCATTGATACCATTTCCCTCACAGTTCTTGGTGTGGAGGGGATAAGCGAGTCCCCAGACAAGGCAAACTATTGTGCTCATTCTTGGTTGCCCACCAGGACTCGATGAAAAGACCCCCTTTGTAGAAGACACCACCCATTTTGGTCAAAGGACTTGGAAAAAAAAACCAAGCAGACACTGTTCTGGTGCTTCCTTTCTTCTGGCCCGCTTCCACAGCACCAGCAGGTGCCGTGCAGGTCACTGTGGGGAGGAGAGTGGCCACCAGTCTTTCCCAGCTGTGACTCCTGCCAGCTACACTACTGACCAGTCTGACGGGATACATAGCATGAATGGTAGAGAGGTATAAAGCACATTTGGACTAGATTTAAGGTCCTATCCTCAGGAAGAAAGTCATTCCTAGTCTTGCAAATCTGGCTAAGAACTCAGTTGTAGAGCTCATAGGATCCAGGGGTGAACATACTATTGTTACTTTGTTAATAGACATAGTATCAAACTGCTTTCTAAAAATGTATCTCTGTGCAGGACAGCTTGCAGACCCCCTTAGAGAAGAATCTTTGTGCAGTGGGGTGTGGTTAATATATAGGCTCACAACTTGTCCAATTGCAGAGATGTGATCTGTGGAGCGATGGTCCACCCCCACTCCCCCCCAACCCCATCCTCCCCAGCCCCCCACCCCCAGTGAATGTGAATCTGCAGGGTTTCAGCAGTGAGGAGGAGCACAGAGTGGATTTCCCCAGCTGGCTGTTTGACAAACCATGCTTTCCATATCATCTCCAACCTAATCTAGTGAAAGCCACATGCCTTTGTAGAATTGTTAAAATAACTTTTTTATCTTGTTGATTTCATGACTCTTAGAGACCTTCAGAGTCCATAAACCACACCTTCATGCTTACTGATTTATGCCATCGAAAAAATGCTCTGGCTTCTCTGCTTTTGTTTTTTGTCAATCCACAGAGCAGAGATCCATGGGTGCCCCTGCTAAGCAGCACCCAGGTTTCTCTACCTGAGCACTAGCTCCTGTACCCCACAGGCTTGGATGACTTTCTTCCATTTGCACTAAAATCAATCTTTCTTTCTTTTCCCTCCCTCCCTCCCTCCCTCCCTCCCTCCCTCCCTCCTTTCTTTCTTTCTTTCTTTCTTTCTTTCTTTCTTTCTTTCTTTCTTTCTTTCTTTCTTCACAGTGTTTTTCTTTATAACAGCCCTGGCTGTCTTAGAACTAACTCTGTAAAGCAGACTGGCCTTGAACTCACAGAGATCAGCCTGTCTCTGTCCAAGTACTGGGATTAAAAGTGTGCACCACCATTGCCTGGCTTTAACCTGCAATCTTATGCCTCCATTTCTTAAGGTTCCCTTTTTGTCTGTTCTTCCTCCCCCATCCTCTCTCTAAACTCTCATGCTCTGCAGATTACAAGGACATCAATGGGGACAGCATTTCCTCTAGCATTTAACTCTGCTTTCCAGGCCACACATGAGCTCCTATGCACAGAAGACCTTGTAACTTTGCCTTGGATACCACAAGGCTGCTCCGCTTTTGAAAACTGGCTATTTACTTAGGTTTCTGTTTCTAAGCCAAGTCCTACCTACTGTCTCTCTGTTTTCTCACAACCCTACTCATTCCTCCACACTTTAATATCAAAACCTTTTTGTTTCAGAGGCCAACCAGGGACTTTAATAAGGCAAAATTTACAGGCATTTCAATCTTTAGCTCTCTTCTTATGCTTTCTCCCCCCTTTTTTCTTCTTCTCCTCCTTCCTCTTCATTTATTATACTTACAATTTTCCAATTATGCGTTTGTTTATTTTAAGATTTATTTTTTCCTTTGCTCGTATTGCACATGAGGCATTCTCGGCATTCCTTCCATTTCTCTTCTCAGTGTGCCCTTCATAGTGATCTCAAATCATGCTCGTCTCTACTTCTGTGGATGCGGAAATGAACTCAGTCTGCATCTCCAGCTCTGTCTTTTACCTGAGAGATTAAGATTCTTATCAGATTGGTGGACATGTTCACTGGAGATACAATGTGTCGACTATCTTCATCTTCTTGGCTCGGCATCATTCTCTTAATGGCACCACCATCCTTGTGTCCTCCCTCCATCTTTGGTACTTTGTAGCAGGTAAGGGCACACACTCTGGGTTTCTTTTCATGGTAAAAATATGTCTGAACCAAGGATAAGTAGCATCGCCATAGCATACTTTGCTGATGGTCTGTTGTTTTAAACATTCATATTCAATTTGCTTCCTAATATGTCTACCCCGTAGACCTTTTATATAAATACTAAATGGTTTTGGATTAACGAACCACTTGTAAGAATTGCTAGCATATTTAAGCATGACATAAATATATACTAAGCAATACCATAGGCTGTTCTCACTCCCTTTTCATTCCAATATTTAATTACCAGGATCATTGACTTAGATATTATAAATTACTATTATAAATATATATACTATTATATAGTATATAAATTACTATATATTACTATTGTTGTTGGTGTCACTTTCCTAGTTCAACCTTTTATGACACCAATCTATCTTCTGCTTTAGACACTTACTCTATATAAAGTCACTCAAATGAGATTTAGGAAGCAGATAGGTGACTATGTCACTGCTGATCTTACTCCTTATGCCACTATAACTTGGGAGACAGAGCTGACATCCTGAGATCTTTAGGACCACCCCCAGAACTGCACCTCTACTGCTTATTGTTTGCACTTTAGCCTTTTGAGTGTTGCGGAAATTAGCTTTCTATTGCTGTGGTAAAAACACTATGGCTATGGGCAGCCTGGGGAGGAAAGAGAGTTTATCTCAGCTTACAATTGTCAGGTTATATACTCTATCACCAAGGGAAGGCAGGGCAGGAACTCAAGGCAGGAACTGAAATAGAAGCTGTAGAGAAATGTTGCTTACTGTCTTGCTCCTCATGGCTTGCTCAACACACTTTTAAAAAATATATTTATATGACACAGGGCCACCTGCTAAGGGGTGGCATTACCTGCAGAAGACTGGGCCTTCTCACATCTATCTATTAAGAAAATGCTCAGCAGATTTGTCTACAGGCCAATTTTATGGAGACATTTTTTTCTCACTTGAGAGTTCCTCCTCCCATATGACTCTAGCTTGTGTCAAGTTGACAAAACAGCAACCAGGACAAATGTGAGAATCTAGCAGTTGGCTCACACGAATACTGAGGTGCTAACACACAGTTGGTGACTAATGTTTGCTCTGATCCCTTATTTCTTGGTGTTTTGCTCATTTTCTTTGCTGTCACATAATAGATATTTAAGAATCAGCTCTTGACTGTGGAGTATCATTTCTGCAGACAGTGTGAACTAGCATGGGGGTGATGTAGCAAATCCTTGGTGATCTCTGCAACTGCCACAGAAAAAGAGATAATCTCAATGAGTGATCACTAGTGTTATAGATACACGGAAAAAAGAATCTCAGAGTTTGATGCTCTTGTGTCATTTTTCCCTTTATAGTAAAATTGGAAATTGCCTGACTGTCAATGATTTTTGTTAACATTAAGAGAGTTTATTTGAAATATTATTTAAAGAAATAAAAATTCCTTCTTAGAACTTTTGATAGTATTAAAGTGTCATAGAAAGTTTTACTACTTTTTCTTGTTGTTTGTGATGCAAAGCCAGAACAAACTTGATGACCCTAGAATTAATGTGCAGTTTCTCAGTGGCTAAGATACCTGCTTCTTACTGGGTAGGTCACATATTTTAGCTTCAGCTATAGTTATCTGCAAGTAGAGAACTATTCCAATAAAACTTGGTATTACTGTCCATCTAGAGCTCTTTCTTCTAGGAACAATGAAAGCAGTAAATCTATTTTAATGCTATATTTTCATTCTGGATCATTCTTCTTTAGTTTCTTCTTCAGTGAAGACATTACACAAACAAAACCCCTCTCACCCAACTCTCTATATTTTAGAAATCCCGGAAGTATCCATGAGCTATTTTTGCTTATTTGTTTTGTTATAAATGAATTTGTTGGGGAGGGACTGACATTTATTTGGCTAATATTATGTGTTCTCTTCTTTAAAAGCATACGGTTACACATTGTCTTCCTTTCTAGGCAAATACTAAGACATTGGATTGAAGGAACCTGACCAAACTTATCCTAGATAATACTTGAATATCTGTAATTTAAATTCTTGGAAAGACAGACACATGTCTTTTTAGAATCTTTTATGTATTTTTTCTGAGCTTAACAGATAAATGTTCTAAACCCCATGTCCCCAGACAGCTTGCCTTTTCTTTATTTCCTTAATCAACTTAAATACCTTAAGAGCAAAGACCAAGCTTACAATTCCTTGTAAATATGTTAATAAATACAAGTAATAAAAAGTAAATATGACTTTTTCTTGGATGAAATTTATATAGAGGGCAGAGCATCAAAAATGGGAAAGTATGAACTGAATACAAGATATCAGACATTCCCTAAAGAGGCCACAGAAATACTGAGAATACCCTACAATGCTTTTAGCAGCTATAAAGTGGAGATGTACCTGCTTGTCACTATTGGCACGACACTAACTAAACTGCAGCTGGTTAAATATTCATTAGTCTTGACAGTAGAGAGTTGATTTTCTGTAATTATAAGGAACTCCTTCAAGCCAAGTTTGCATATTATGCTCAGACACTGTTCATCTTGAAGTTTAAAAAATATATTTAGTTTTAAAGTGTTTGGTGGCATATAATTTTTAAGGCAATTTAAAAGTTAGTTTTGAAGAAAAAGTATTTCTAGAAATATATAGTGGTGCAAAATGATTTGATAGACTACTTTCCTTTAGGCATCCATATATTAGGATACATAGCTCTCATTTAAAAAGAAAAATTTAGTGTCCTTTATTTTATAGCTAGGGTCCACTAATGAGTGAGTACATGCCATAATCATCTTTCTGGGTTTGGGTTACCTCACTCAGGATAGCGTTTTCTATTTCCATCCATTTGCATGCAAAATTCAAGATGTCATTGTTTTTTACTGCTGAGTAGTATTCTAATGAGTATATAATCCACACTTTCTTGATCCATTCTTCCATTGAGGGGCACCTAGGTTGTTTCCAGGTTCTGGCTATTACAAACA
>PVIU01008951.1:50000-79610 GCA_004026605.1 Ondatra zibethicus | reverse complement strand
GTGTCCCTTTACAATGACTAAGACAACCCTGGACACTACACTTTTGAATAGTTTCTGGCCTTGAAGAACTTGCATTAGACATGTACTTAATTCTTACTTCTACACATCACTTAGGTGTAACACCCACTGCATTGCTGAGAACTTGGGGTCTCTACACAGGCATCCATGCTGCTGGCAAACACTGTAGGGCATGCTACTTCCCAATCTCAGAGAGATGTAAATAAAAGCACAGCAGTTGCGTCAGTGCTCAGGTCAGCATCTAGCAGGAGCTCTGGCTGGTGTTGGAGGAGGGGCCGCTTGTTGGTTCCCAGACACCCAGCTGGCTTAGACCCAAAATAATCACACAGAAACTGTATTAATTAAATCACTGCTTGGCCCATTAGCTCTAGCTTCTTATTGGCTAATCTCTTACATATTAATTTAACCCATTTCTAATAATCTGTGTATCACCATGTGACAGTGGCTTACCCGCTAAAGTCTCCTGCAGCTCCTTGGCTTCTTTCTGACTCCGCCCTTCTTTCTTTTAGCATTCAGCTTAGCTTTCCCTGCCTACCTAAGTTCTGCCTTGCTATAGGTCCAAAGCAGTTTCTTTATTCATTAATGGTAGTCACAGAACACAGAGGGGACTCCCACATCAGGCTACTACCTGTCTAAGCTTTTCAAGACTAAGTAAAGCCAAAGGATGTCGGGCCAGGGAAGTCGCTTAGCCTGGGCTGCAGGAAGTCGCTTAGTAACACCAAAGGTGTTAGCACATGCAGGTGGTTTTACATGGAAAGAATTACAGTGTAGAGAGGCGGAGGGGGCTTGAAAAGAAGACTAAGACCTCTGTCCCTCAGCAGGGAATCACATTCCTGGTAGCCCGAAGTCCTAGAAAGTGGGTAGTTTGTCTTGTGAGCCAGTTCTACATACTCTCAACTGAGGCTCAGGGGCAGCGATGGCTCAGTGGTTAAGAGCACTTGTTGCTCTTGTAGAAGACCTGAGTTTGGTTCCTAACATCTACATGGCAGATCACAGCTGCCTGTAACTCCAATTCCAGGGAATCCAACACCTTCTTCTGCCCTTGAGGGAACTTGCATGCATGTGGTACTAATACTCAAGTATAAACATACATATAAACTATGTATATAAAATACTTTCAAGGATATGCTGCTGAAGTCATGCCATCTGTGAGGGAAGCCCAGCCCTGGGCAGAGAAAGCTAATTTTCTTTTCTGTGCTTGGTCAAAACAGTGTAGGCTGGTTGACCTTTTGTTTTATTCCAAGACAAGCCTTTCTCAGGGCTTGCAGAGAACCATTACCTAATCAAAAAGCAGCCAGACATGGCTGGCCTTTGGAAATGCTGATTCAGAGAGGGCAGTGTCACTGTCCCCTCTGCAAGGCTGAGCAGGCAGGAGTGAGAGTGAGAGCCTCTGGCTTGGTGGGGGGTGGGTGGTCAAGGCCAGGGAGACCTGCTCAGCGCCTCTTCTCACCCCCACAGGGAGGGCGTGAGCCTCAGCTCAAGGTCAAGCCAGAGGCCAGGGAGGGGCCTAGGCAGCTGCTCTCTAGCTGACTCTCAGTCTCCTGGTGGTGGATAGAGCTCTTCAGTCCTCCTTCCCACTGCTCTTTGCCTACAATCAAGCGACAAGCACAGGCAATTTCCTGAGGCGATCCCTTCAGTGATATCCTGACAAGAGAAGAAAGCCAAAAGCTGGGGAACCGCAGCAAACAAATACCTCCCTGAAGCACATTGCCCGGGGAGAGGAGCTTCAGTTAACACGCGCCAAATGCTTGCAGACGGGCACTTCAACTTAGAAATTATTTATTTATTCTCGCCAAGTTCTCGCAAGCGCTCACTCCTCCAAACTGCACATGTGTGACTTGCTCCCTTCTCTATGATTTACATTTATCTCATAGAGCGAAATTAAAGAACATACGCTTCCCCTCTCTCTCTCCAAAGGGGAGGTCTCTGCCCACTGGATATCGATTGACAAATTAATGCATTCAATGGAGTAAGTTAATAAAAAGGAGTCTCTGGTAGAGCTTCATTCTTCATGGACATGGGTAAGGGTTCTCTTAGTACTTAAGGTGAAGATTTTCACTGGAAGCTCAAATTGGACCTGAGGAATTCTGGTTTGCCTTTGACTCTCTCCAGCTTCTTAGAGACAAGGTCTGTTCTAAGAGTCCCCAGCTCATTATCAGGAATGCAGATGAAAGGCTGGTAGGGCTTCTGTTCCTACTTTAGGGATAAGATTGGCAAAATCACTGAAGAGCACACTAATTTTCCATTCTGCTCAGACCAGGTGTTTAATTCATAGCAGATTTCCCCATGTTCATTGATTGCAAGATGGCCTATGTCCTTGGCAGGGGAGTGACCACACTGCAGTAGTAGCAATGACCAGGCTTAGACTAAAACAAGAAAGCCTTGATCTCCTTGTCCCTGTAAACACACAGCCCTCGTTTCAGAGGGAATAAGAGAGTTTACTCTGAAACCAAGTAAAGTGATAATGGCCTAGGGACACAGGTCCAGGTTGCCCAAATTCTAAACCAGCAACTGTTTAATGAAGGCTTTATAGTTTCATAACAAAGTCACACGTTGGTGGAAACATTATATAGGCAGGTTACAGCAAATCCAGAAATCTCTGCCATAGGCAGATTAGCCAACAGTGTATGGGTGGTGGGTACATTCCAGAAGGATTTACACAGGATTACAAGGATGCTGCATCAGACACAGAGGGGTGGTCAATCAACGGCTACTAAGAGAGCTAAAGATAGCCAAAAGAATTTGACTCTGGCCGGACACAGTTTCTTTCCAGGAATTTTTATTCACAATTCCCAACCTGAAGCATGATGCCTATAATCTAGGAAGTTCTAATCTGCCCTGCAGGTTTGCAGGCTGGTTTGCGTAGCTCTGGTGGGTTTGTTTTTATTTTTGTGTGTTTCTGGGAATGTTACTTTGTACTGCAATTCCTATCACCAAAATATCAAAGCATGGAAGTGAAGGAGGACTATCATAGGGGACATCCCTGGCTGTGAGCATGGCATAAGGACAACTGGGATCTGGCCCTCTGTGACAATCTACCCCAAAACAAATAATAAACAAACAAACAAATATATGAAAAACTGAAAGATTACCTTCTGACAACTATTTATTTGGTGCTTTTCTTCTTTATTTGATGGGGGATTTTTATGTGTTTTAAGTTTTAAACCCTGCAGTCAAGTTTTACATTACATAGCTAGCGCCGGTACTGTAGGTAAAAGCAAAACCCGACGAATATCTCTTCAGACTGAAGGAGATGAGCAGACAGGACTGTAAAAGAGGAGAAACACCCACAGGAGAGCCAGAGAGTCTCACCACATGCACCAGCCTCCTTTCAAAATGTACAGTTATGAAGAAGGATAAGAAATGTTTTGTAAAATACCTTTATATTAACTCTTATAACCTAGAGAGGAAGAGTCATTGGTCAAAAACTGTTCAGGCTGATGAAGGGCTACAATGGTGTCCTTAATTTATGCAATAATGGCTTTACTTTGCTACCCTCTGATGTCATGTGTTTTCATATGCAAGTTTTGAAAAACTGTGAGAAAATAATAAATCATTTGATGTATACATCTCACACAATCGGTCCTTGCTGCACCAGTTGGTCATCTTTATCAGAGAGGTACCTCAGTCTACCACACAGAGCCACCAACAGGAAGTACTGCAGTGAGTGGAGCCCATGGAGGAAACCTGGGGCACAGTCACAACAAAAATGAGAGCCCGCACCAGCTTTCTGTATTAGATTACAGAAATCTAGAAATTCAAGTGAGTGTCGGCCCAGAAGTTGCAGAGTGATTCTTTGAATTAGAACTTCACGCTCAGTTTAATTAACTGATCTGTAGATACTAAGAGGTGGATGCGGTCTTAAAGGCACCTTTCCTAGAAACCTGCTTTGCACAGGTCTAGGCAGTGAGGCAGGAGTGGGACTTGACCCAGTGTCTCTGGCTGGCAGCTCAGTGTAAACCCCCCGACACACACACACCTACCCTCAACTTGAAGCTGCTTTTTGTGTTATTGGCTTTCTCCACTGGCTTGTCTGGTGACTGACATGGACCAAAAGGATGAGTATTATTTGGGTATCTGGCTGCTGTTATGTAGCAATTTCTTCTGAATCCAAGCATTATTATTATTATCATTATACCCTGAAAGGAGTCTCATTTAGACTCCAGAGAAAAATACAGCTTACAAGGCTCAGGAAATAAACAATTCACTAGTCTCAGCCCATTCCTGAGACATATAAGATTCACAAGCCCCTTCCCCAAGGGGAGCTGTAACAATAGCTAGGCTTAGGAGACACTCTTCTACCTACAGAAAGCCCTAGGGCTACAGCATTGGCTAACCCTCATCCATGCTGGGAAGGGATTTTCCATGGCATAGCTGCCTTTGCATCATCCATGCTACTATGGGTAACTTCTCATATACATTCCCCTAGAGATATCCCCAGTAAGTTCGCTGGATTACTAAGTTAGACTAGGCTACAATGGTCACTTTGACATGCCATCACTCTGTCATTGGTGCTGTATCTGCGGTGAAGAGACGTCCGTTGACATCTTCCCAGGAAAAGCCACACAACAGCTGGGTAGGAGAACATTACTGAATAGCAAGCGATATTCTGAGGATCAGGTAAGGTCAGCAGAGATGAAGAGGCAGCATACCAGCCAACTCTTGAACAGGACATGTGCTTAGCTGTGATTTGCTTTTTTTTGCTTTATTTTCTAAGCCAGAACCCTGACTGGCAGTTCCCAAAGAACTTGAAAAGTCCCTTTGTTGGAACCACATTGAGGGACTGTGAATATGAATAAAGAAATCGCTCATAAGGAAAAGCAGGGCCATTGAGAGTTCTCAGGAGGGCAGGTGGTATTTTGTCGATGGCCTCTGATTGGAGCACATTATTGTTATACATTCATTAACTCTGATGAAATCAATACATCTACCCAGACCTGAGGGGCCTCAGATATTGTTCCTTGAAGTATCATTGTGTATCTATCAAGTCAGAACGGACTGTCTTCTGATGTCACCTTCAGCTATGATGGATCAAATCACCTTTTATTTTAAAAAAATCAAAATTTCCCTTTTGGACACTTGGTGAGTGACAGGCTTGGCCTTTCTGTGATTGTTTTCCAGTTCATTGTCCTCAGGACCCCGCTGGCAGTGGGAATGTATTTCCCTTCTTCTCACACCCTAACCTCACCTCTGATGTGGTGACATTGAGACAAAGCAAGTTCAGAGTTCTTTGTATAATCAAATGAGAATATTTCTGCAGCATGGCCTCTGAAGGCCTAGGTCTCGACTTCCATCCTGAACCTCATCATTCACATTAAAATTATGAGCAGGCAGAAGTCCCTTCTCAGGTCACTGTAAATCCAGCTGTGTTGCCACCATAACCTGGGGATGTCCTTGTCTTCACATCTTCACTACTGGTTCTCTCCCTTTCTTCTTATTTTTGGTAGGATTTGATTCAGTTTGAAATAGCATCACATGAAGATGTAGAAATCCTTGAACTGGCCTACAGTTTGGATTTAACTGCATTTATTTTCTCGGAGAACAAGGAATCCAGGCTCCCCTTTTACCAAGCTTTGTTGCATTTTTCAAACTTAAACACACACACACACACACACACACACACACACACACACCAGACATATTTTCCCCCAACCCTACCATTTATCATTGGGATACAAATTTATCATAGGGCTATTTGTTACACAACATTTTGGTGGCTGGATTACAAAGAAATTCTTATTTCTAATATTTTCTTTTGAGGAACTAGAGACATGACCCACAAGCTGTTCTTAAAAAAATGGGTTTGGTTCCTGGCATCCATGCCAGGTGCCTCACAATTACCTGCAACTCCAGCTGCAGAATATCTGATGCCCTTGCCTGGTTCCTTTGGGTACCAATGCATAGGTGATGAGTGCATGCACATGCATGCATGTACACGCATGGGCTTCATGCTTGAAGGCAGGGGCAGGTGAGATGGCTCCATGGGTAAACGTACTTGTTGACAAACCTGACCATTTGACTTCAGTTCCTGGGATCCACATGATGGAAAGAGAGAACCAGTTCCCACAGACTGTGCTTCACCTCCGTGTGCAGGTGTGTGTGCCTGAACACATAGATACATGCAAACATGAATGTAACAAAAGTCAAGGCTAAGAGTAGAATCTTTTTAACAAGGCTCTAAATGGCAAAATAATGAATTTCATGGCTACAGGAACCAATAGCAATGTGTTATGGAGGAGCAGCAAATTACAGTTTAGGATATAATTTTCCCCATTTTTACAGTGGTGTCACATCGTCGGCTTAATTCTCTTGCTACTTCTTCCAGATGCTTGGCTACCATGCCAATGGGAAACCAGAGTTTCCTGAGGAGAGGCCTTCTGGGGAGGACCTGGCACCTGAGGAGCTTCCTTCTGCTTCCACTGAGTCTCCTCTCTCTGCTCCTGCGTGCAGAGCCATTGACCCAAGTGCTGTGTGACCAATCTTGTTTTCATGGTATAAATTCTTTCCTTGATTTCACTCCAGTTTCATGATTTGAGACCCTGAACCTGAAACTCATCAACTGAGCTAAGCGGGCTAGCCAGGGGCCTTCATCTCCAGCCTCTGTTTCCTGTTGGCTGAGTTAATACACTCACACCTCCATGCCGATCTTCATGTAAGCTTTAAAGACTTGAACTCAGGTCATCTGACTGTGGAGCTGAAACTGAATTGATTAAGCCATCTTACCAGTCCACCACATTGCATTTCGGGACAGGTTCTCTCATTGAGCCTGGAACTCCCCGCTGATATGGCAAGACTACCTGTCCAGAGATCCCTCAGGGTCTGTTTGCTTTCCCAGTCTTTGAACTCTAGCTGCTCACACCCAATGTTTTATGAAGGTGTTGGGGTCTGAACTTGGGTCCCTTTGTTTGACTTTGTTGATTGGGTTGTTGAGGTCCTTTATTTTTTATAAAACCAATAGTTGTTCAAATATGCTTTTTTCCTGGCTTTAAGTCTTACTCCCTTCTATGTAAGTAGCAAAGAAGCTATGACTGTTGTGGTGCGGGACAATTCTGTATTCTGTCAATTTATTTATGTTTTAAATAAAGGCTGATTGGCCAGTAGCCAGGCAGGAAGTATAGGTGGGACAACCAGACAGGAAGTAGAGGTGGGGCAATGAGAACAGGAGAATTCTGGGAAGAAGGAAGCTCTTCTCTGCAGTCCTGTCCAGACACCGCAGAAGCAAGATGTGACCTTCCCTGCCGAAAAAAGGTACTGAGCCATGTGGCTAACATGGATAAGAATAATGGGTTAATATAAGTTATAAGAGCTAATACAAAGCCTGAGCTAATGGGCCAATTAGTTTATAACCTAATGTAGACCTCTGTGTGATTTTCTCTGGGACTAAATGGCTGGGGAACAGGTGGGACAGAAACCCCAACAAGCAGGCCGTCATGTTACACTGTTGCATCATTTTTTCCCTTCCCATTGCCAGGTCAGACAGAGAATCCTAAGACCACACCCTGTGTGCCTCCTTGTGCTACACTGCTCCTTGCCAAAGTCACTGAGTTCCCAGATAAGTTAGCTTGTGTCACTTAAAATGGCAGTCTGATCCTGAAAAGGTTCACAATTCATATGATGAAAATGAAATTAAATTATGCACACATGGCTTCGAATTTTACCCAATTATTTGTTTACTTAGTATTTAGTATGCACTGACCTGATCAGCCATGCCTCTGAATATTAGGTGTATTGTCTCCATCTGTTTTGTTTTACTAGAATAATGTACACAATGTCAGGTGTTTACAAAGACAAAGTCATTCAGTTAACTGTTTTATAAACCATACGCCCAATATCAGGCATGTCTATCTGTGCAGCTTTCTGGCGAGAGCTTTCAGACTGCAGGGTAACGTGGCTGATGACATCCCACCCTGTGGAGTATGTGGGGGAGGGAAAGCCATTTGGTGACACCGGAAGGGATTAGGCTCTCTGTCTTAGTACAATTCACTATTTCTAGAATTCATCCATCCCTGGAAGCCCCAGCACCCCCAGAGAGACTAGCAGGAACCCCTTCACTGCACAACATAACACCTTTGTGGTATGCATCACTCTCAAACCACAGGAAGCATTATCCTGAATAAGAGCAATAAATCATATTTTTAAATTTTAATTGAAGCATTAATTAGGTAATTTACAACATGGGCAAGCATGTAGAAAAAGATGCAACTTCCCATTTCCCTTGGACTCTATAGACTTTCTTTCAGAGATGGTGTATAGCTTTTATCTCTTTAAGAAATATGCAGTCTCAACATAGCATCACTTTTGTGTTTTTTTCCTTTTAAATAATATTTTTAGTTTACTCTTTGACAATCTCATACATTTATACAATATATTCTGATAATATCTACGACCAACTTCCTCCGTCTTCTCCTTAGGGCACCAACCCTGTTCCCCTCTCAACTTTATGTTCTCTTTCTTGGGTCATTAAAACACCCTGAGTCCAATTAGTGCTGCCCAAATATATGTGTGTGGATGGCCTTCCACTGAGGACATGGGAAACTTACCAGTGCCCATGTCCCCAAAGGAAAGATGCTCCTGAAGCTCCCTCGGCAGCCATCATCCACCAACTTCTCTTCAGCTAGGCGTTGGGACCTCAAGAGTGTCCTCCCCATCCAAGATGGAATCTTGTGTGGGTTGTCGTAGGCAGGTCTTGTGTGGGTCATCAGAATGGCTGTGAGTTCACGCACACAACAGACATGTCATGTCTAGAGGAGAGCATTTCCCAGCTCTCCTCCCCGCCATACAGCTCTCTTCCAGTCTCTCGAGCCTCACTTCTGCTGTGTTCCCTGAGCCGTAACTTGTGCTAGCAGAGGGAAGTTGATACAGATGATTCACCCACACCTGAACTCGCAATTACTTCTACTTACAAGACTGGCTGCTTGCATAGCAAAAATTGGCACAATCTGGTTGCCCAATTTGTATGTGTGCAAGTATTACCTCTAATAACCGTTTACTATTAGGAAAAGACTGTTTCAATCTCTATAACCACTTCTGCCTTTCTAGAGTGGTGTTCTCTTGGAGACCTGCTTAATTAGCTAGGACTGACACCTTCGGTCTCTGGGTAAAGCAAGTGAATGATGGGTTTGTGATGTTTTGGGTGGAGCTACCTGGATGCATATGCAGCCTGAGCTAACTACATTACAGTGTGGGTGCTCTGCCTCGATCATTAACCCTATCCCTTGACATTATTTAATGCCATTGAACACGATCCCAGCTGAAATGTGTTATGCAGGTTGTTCTGAAGAAAGATATGTGCAGGGAGACAGCTCAACAACTCATTGCACAAGATCTATCGTCCATTATCTATCCTCAGCTTACCCCTCATCGCCGTAAACTGGGGGCAAAGGAAGAGAAAGATTCTCTGTAGGAGACTCAATGAGAGAGAAAGACAGTGGGAGTGAGAGGCAGGTACCAGGCTTCATTAAGCATTTCATGACTTAAGAATGGAATAAGAGCTAGTGGTTAATGTGGGTTTTTTTTGTTTAAAAAATTAAATTCTATATCTGAGCAAGAAGGAGCTGTGATTATTTTTAAGCCATCATTAACAACCAGGGGGATCGATAGGCTCAGCAGACAGCAAGCTTTGGTCTATAAATTAGATACATGCTTCTCTACAGTAGGCCTCAATTAGACATATCACCTTCCAGTAGGAGAAGCTCAGAAGATCGAGAAAACCAAATGGATTTCAATTTCCAGCCTGGCTCAGTTTCACCGTCTGTCTCATCAGACACACGCACAGGCAGAATGCTTTAGGACAGCATGCTCCTCTTGGGGGGAGGGAAGAGAAGAGCTCACTGCCTTTCTCTCAGGGAAACTGGGGTTTTATTTTGATGTTTGCGAGAACTGCGATGTGCAGCAACTCACGAGGGACGGTGGTGGGCATTCCGAAGGCATGCCAGGCTCCGTGGGCAGCTGTCCTGCTGAAAGCCAGACTCCTTCAGTGATGAGATGTGTGTGCCATTCTCAGGGTTCTTGGTGACTTCCAGTAAGCAAGTGTGGGCTGTTGATCCTGTCATTACCGAAAATCAGGAAACAGAAAAGGGAACTCATATTCAAAGCTGTACCCAAACGCTCTTACAATACTTCATATATGTTCCGTCTGACATGCCCTCAATCCAAACTTTAAACAAAATTTGCATTGACTATTTCTCTTATAACTTTCTAAGAGTAATATTGCATTAATACATCTACGGTTATATGAATTATGTTCACAATTTTTATCAAATCACCTACTGAGTAAAGAGAAACTTGACTGATCTATACCTAAGCAGCCAGGAGTCTATTGTGATGCAATTAACTTGATGTGTTAATTTCAGGATTGATCTCAATTTCCAGTTGACCCTAGCATCTTGGCTTATCTTTCAGAGTGCTCATGTGTGTGTCTTAAGGCACACACAGCATACATGCTGTGTGCGCTGTCCTTCCCCCCTATACTCCGCATGGCAT
Organism: Ondatra zibethicus; assembly: GCA_004026605.1. Classification (NCBI taxonomy): domain Eukaryota; kingdom Metazoa; phylum Chordata; class Mammalia; order Rodentia; family Cricetidae; genus Ondatra; species Ondatra zibethicus. Next base: position 69,110 of record PVIU01008951.1, on the reverse strand, counting down.
GAAGAAAATAGACACCTCCCTTCTCCTCGTGCAGTAAGAACTCAAGGCTGCGTCAGGGGCTCCGACCTGCCCCTACCCTCAGACTCAGTGCCTGGATCTCCAGTACGTCAGCACTAGTCTGATTCTCATGCAGGCCATCTTGACCCTCTCTAAAGTCAGGGAGTCTGCCACATTTAACAGAAGCCAGTCTTCTGCTAAGAATGCCACTTGGCCTTCTTCTGGTTGTTAGCATCCTAGTCCTTACTCCCTTGCTCCCATGTCACCTTCCTCTGTGTTGTCCCACCTTGAGAGCTAGCTCCCCAGAACCTGGCTTCCTTCACACATCTGTCTTAGGGTCACTGAAAAGTGACATTTTCCTTTTCTACAGAAACCTCATATTTTAGCTTCTTGTGAGCATGCTCCTACTTATTCTAAGTCACATGTGCCAGCTATTTGTTTAACAAGCAAAAATAATCCACATGGGTGGCCATTCGTAGACGAGATCATGCATACATCCTCGAATCCTCTTCTCATTAATCCCTGTGTAATGACTTGGCTACTGGTGGCCACAGGGACCATTGTCCCCACCCTGCCTTAGAGTTTACAATGTGCCACACAATGGCTGCTGTGTCTGAGGGTGATCCGGTGTGCAGACACATCCTATGTTGTTTCTAACATATCACAGATCTGTATGTGCACACACGTGGAGGCTCCTCTCCGACACACACTGCCTGCGTTTTCCATGCTGAGCCTTGGGCACAGCCTGCTGCTGGTGGGTGGCTGTCACCGGGTCTGATTAATGACCCCACTGAAACATGTCCAGCCACATTAGAGCTCCATGTATCTACCACAGTCCACATGGACCGAGCTTTGTTCTGAGAGGAAATGGTGTCAGCAGGCGCTGGCGTTTACCCATAAAAAGATAAAGATTTACTGTCATCTTGGGCGAGATTAAAGTGCACAATGCTGACATTGATTTTTACCAAAAATTCACATTTTGGGAAAACTCATTCCAGGGACGACTGAGATATGATCAGCTTATTTGGAGAGGGATAATATGGAATCTTCTCTCGAATGAACTTTGAAAGAAGTAAATTGTAAATATTGATTTCTGAAATGAACTGTCAATCTCGGTTGGTAAGATTATTCCTATCATCTTGTTGCGACGATGAATTCAAAACTGCTGACAAAGTGGAGTGTATAGGATTTCTGTTAAGAGCAGTCAAGGGGCTTTACTCAGCAGAGCCCAGTAATAGTTGTTCAATTTTATCAGATAACAGCTGAGATCCCATCAGGAGTGAAAAATGAAATGAACTGTGACTCGGAATCAGGATCTCGGCTCTTATCCCAGACAAAAATCATCAAACGCCCGCCAAGGCTTTTATATTATTTCAGGTCACTTCATTATTGGCTGGCACGGGAGCTGAATTGCAGCGAGCAGGGCTGCCTTTCGCGGCTCACCCCAGGGTCAAGTCTGAGGGGCAGCTTGATGGGCTCCCAACATGGTAAGGGGTTATCCTATTACCACTTAAGAGGTATATTGAAAGATAGTGAATCGCAGCCACTCGCTATCCTGCTCGGATTTTTTTTTATTGTACATGGGTTATCCATTATTACTTGTTGTAGAATAAATATAATTCATCTTTTCCAGTAAATGTTAGAATTGGACGTATCTAATTCATCCGTTCCTCCTATCGAAAAGGACAATGAAGGTTTATGGACGGGAGCACACGGTTACACGTGAGTGGCTCCTTTTAATGGCTCGTCTGGAGAGGATAGGGTGATAAAAGTTTCTTTGTGACTGAATCACAAATATGACGTTGATGATTGAGAGCAGGCTTCTGTGGGTACCATGCATGGGCCTGAAGGATCTTGCATCTTCAATCTGTTTGGAAATGTGTCCGGCAGCCTGAGAGTACCACCTTTGCCGCTGCTGAGCCAGGGATGGATCAGCCCTCCAGAGTTGCAGTTGAGTAAGCTCTCCAGAGCCGGGGCTGAGGCCACTCTTCTGAGGTGGCGGTTAAAGGGGCATCAACCTCTGGTGCCCTCACCACTGGAGTAGCAGGTGGCAGCTATGACAGTTTATTTCAGAAAAGCAAGAGAGATCTGTTCAATGTTAGATGAACTGAGTTGGGTCTGTAGTTAGTTTTTGCCTCTGAAAAGATGGAACAGTGAGTTGAGAGGAGACATAATTAACATGACCATATTTTGGATTGAGGATGTGGCAATTATTTTCTTGAAAACAAAGCACAAGGACTAAAGTTTGAATTACCAGAACCCCATAAAAAATGCATTCAGTGACAGGTACTCGTAGTCACAGAGATGGTAGGACAGAAAGCAGAGATGGGCAAAATAACTGAAAGTTCACAGGTTGGCCAGCTGGGCCGTGAAGTTCCAGGCCAACTCTGTTTCAAACAAAAGGTAAAAGGTACCTGGGAACCATAGTGATTTCCATACATGTGTCATTCATGTGCACACTTGTACCCACATCCCCCTCCCCCCACACATGTGCACTCACAGATTTTGAGGCATATACACAGTTATGATAAAGAAGACTTAGGACAAATGGGAAGGAGGTAACAAGACTCAGAGTGGAGCCTCCCTCGAGGTGGCCAGGGCTTAGGACCAATGTTATGATGGACAGAGCATACAGGAGATGCAGATGTGGCAATCACACACACTTCCATATTCATGTTAGTGCCACCCCGTCTGTTAACATCCATTGCAGTTCTCTGTGTTCATGTTCCTGTATCCAGTGCTAATGTAGAAATGACAATAAACACACCTAACACTCAGTCTCATTCTGCAAATCTAAGACAGCCATGGCTTATAAAGCTCGTGCCATTCCATGCTTTATCAAAGTATTCATTTCTGAATTTGATATTTAAAAAGGAAAAAAAAATTAGCAAAAAACCCATGTCAGTATCAAAATTTATCTGAGTCATGTTTCTAATGTTTTAATCTCTGCAAAGTGATCTTCTATTTCTAGTGGTGTCTTTCTGTGTGGAGCCGTGCAGATAAATAGAATTCAGATATGATTCACTCAGCATGAAGGAAATCTTGACAACCCCAAGAGGAATACCGAGTTTTGGTGGCCAGAACGCAGACGGGGTGATGGGGAGACATGACTCAGGCTGAAATGAAAGCCCAATGGTTAGCGAGGCAGGCAGACCATGCGCTTTGAAATCCCTTGTCACAATCAGGATGAGAAGAGAGCTATTACCAGGCTGCACAGCCTACATCTAGCCAGTGTGTTGGAAAATTCTGATAAGGTTCTATAGGGTCCTTTTTCCCTGAAGACAGTGTGTGTGTGCCTCTGTGCCTCTCTCTCTCTCTCTCTTTCTCTCTCTCTCTCTCTCTGTGTGTGTGTGTCTGTGTGTCTGTGTGTCTGTGTGTGTGTGTGTGTGTGTAGGGGCCTTTGTCTATGAGTGTAGGTACTGTGCCACTCTGAACAATGAAATCATTTTCCAGTGCCACCTGCAGTAGGTGGGGTGCACAGATCCAGAATGGCTTCCTTATCAAACAGCTATGTCAGGTATTTGTGGCTTCATTTATAACAGTTTCATTTCTAGTATTTTCCACCGTTTTCACTATGAGATCGATATTAGGAAACAGAAGCTCAGAGACTTTTGGCTGACTCAATGAAAACATCTGTCAGAGCCCAACTGCAGTGGAAATGAAGCACACTGATGGAGCTGAGGCTGCTGTCACTCAAACCAACCGAGCTTCCACCATGGTGGTGGTCAACCCAGATTTGGGCAGAGTCTGAGATGACTCCATCGTCTTTGTCCTCTGTCTCCCAGCCTTATCAGGTATGTGGCCTGCTTAGTACATTATTAGATAGATGGAGACATACAGATGTGAACATAGCTACAGGTACAGAGAGGTACAGATATGGGGATGAGCATGTAGGTGGATATAGATCACAAGGTAGAGGGAGAACACATGCAGAGAGATACAGATGGAGGTGTATACAAAGAGATGCAGATGGGCATAGCTTGGACAGGGGTATTGGTCCCTGTTCTGCACATTCCCTTGTAGGGTCTAAGCGCTCCTCTGTCACTCTAAGGTTATGTAGTTTTCTTTATAAGTTATACAAAAGAATCTTTCTTTCTTACATGAAGGCAAAGAGACTGACAACCCAACTTATTGCTAACAAAACTAATTTTAAGTAATGAATAGCAAATCTGGAGTGGGGAATAAATGGGTCGGTGTGAATAGATAAAAGAAATGGACCACCTTTTTCTGGACAACTCGAATACTGCCCCTTTCCTTTTTTCACCATGGTATCCTTGTGTCTTACGCATTTCGGTGCCTGGAATGTTCTCTGCTCTCTCCTCTTTGCTGATTACCTAGTATGCTCGGGTTTTAGGAATGGCCATCTCTCAGGAGGTTGGGGTATTCTTGTTCCACGAGTCCAGCAACCTCTGTGCTTTGGTGTCCTGGCAGTTGGCACTTGTGCTCTGGTGTCCTGGCACTTGCCTTCTGGAGTTTTAGAGCTGTATATTGCATCTCTGCATCTCACTTCTCTCTGAGCCGCTTCCACAGAAGGATTGTCTCATGGTGTCTACCCAATATCTGGATATAGGGAGAGCACAGAGACACTTAGCAAAAGAAGGAAAAGAAGACGAATGGAAAAAAAATCCACCTAGAATTGATAATAGGCAAAAGAGACATCTCAATATACTTGCCTGTCTTTTCAGGTTTTAACCCATGAAACTACATAGGCAAAATAGCACACATACATGCAATTGTCTGTTTTCATGTAACAGTAGTTGTCAATACTTTATATAGGATGTTTTATTGAATAGAATTTATTTACATATTTTCCAAGCTTTGAAAACTCAGACCAAGAAGCAGTGGAGCTCCTTTCCATGGAGACCACTTAACCTCACGCTAAATTGGTTTTTTTTTGGGTGGGGGCAGAATTCTAGCAGTTAGAGTGTCACGTGAGACCTAGCAGTCGCTCTGCTGCTTAAAGACTAGGACAGCTGGCTTTGGACTTGGGCAGCCTGGTTCTCCTCTTACTCATACTCGTGATACTGACAGCGGGAACCACAGGCTCCTCACCCGTGCGAGCAGGAGAATACTAGTGACGACCTCATATCACCGTGAAAATTAGATGAGACGATGCGTGTCGCTAATTTACAGCCCTGCATTTGGAAATTATGCAGCAAATGGTGGCTATTAATAAGAAGGGACTTCAGAGCAAGTCTGCCTACCAGCTGCCTCGGTGATCTTGTTCCGAGAATTGAAGGACAGGCTGATGACAGGTGGAGTCCCTAGCTTCCTGTTGTTCTGCTTGGTCATATGTTATTGGTTACCCCAACTGGGTTGACCGAAAAGTTATGTTCATTTATATCACGAATCAGAAGCTTTCAAGGGGCCTCCTGGAATGTACTGCTCTGACAGTTCCGACATCAGTTCAACTCTGGTCTCATTGGTCCAAATTGGTTTCATCATGTTTTTTGCAAAAGCATGTGGAGGCTGCATCCATGCACCAGTTAAAAGCTCACAATGGCCTCTCTCATGTTCTAGGTACCTGACAATGCACAACATTCTTTACAGCTCTTGCTAGTTCTTTTAGCTCTTAGCTGTCCTTCCAGGGCTTTGAGAGTACCCTGTGGAGTGGAGGGACTATGGGAACTCAGAAGCTAAAATGAATTCTCAAGTTATTGTTATAGAGAACAGCGCTTTCTGATTCTTTTGTTGAGGTCCCTGAGTAGAAAGTTAAATTCACTATAGTGGTTTGAAGATCAATGCACCATGAATGAATTTGTTATACTTAATTCACAGGCAGGGAAACTGTCATATATACTGCATACTTGATTCCAGCTTTAGAATTTACTTTAGGGCAAAGCAAGTTTATCCCAATGGGGACAAAGATGGTGGGAAGTAACTTATGGGATGAAGGTGCCCCATAACGAGTAAGGAGAATATCTATAGCCAGCAGTTCTGTGAGGAGAAAGTAGAGTCTGAGATTATCATAGGTGAGGTGTCCTCTTCACATTCTTAGGTGGGTCCCTCTCCCTTACATTCTTCACCGTCATGGTTGCCAGGGATTTCCCACGGCCTCAGTACCGAAGACAAGATGGCAATCTAGTGCAGGCTAGAGCACCTGTCTCCTCGCCTGTCTAGTTGCCTTTGCATGTCATGCATGGAGTTCAGTTGTTGTGACTATGTTTGCTTTTGCTGTTTGCTTTGTTTTGATTGTTTTGTCGTGGTGGTGGTTGTTGGTTATGAGCCAGGGTGCATCCCAGGCTCATCTCAAGTTCTCAATCCTCCTGCATCAGTTTCCAGAGTAATTCTATGCCCAATTCATACTGTTCATGGCAAACTCATTGAGATAAACTGTTTAGACACTGTTTAATGTAGCTTGCCATGTCAGGCAGAACAATGATAGCATTTTGCATTGTAAGCTGAGTATATTCAGGTTTCTTTCTGACACTGACTTCTTGGGAATCCCAGTGCAACCCTAACTGGGTTCTCATTCGAATTTAATATGAATTAGCAGAAAGCCCTAACTGCAGCTCTGGATGTAAGCCATCCAAACACCTTGTTTGCAATACCAAGGTAGAACATAGCAGCCAAGTTTCTGCAACATCATACCATAACTGTAAATGATAAAAAGTGTGTCAGAATGATGCAAGAACATCACTGTGACCTTCGCTCTATCGCCACCACTGGACATCTTCCCTGGTCATCTGTGGAAAGGCAAGAGGTAGAAGAAGGCAGGTCTTGAAGTTCCCTGACCTGTGAAAACCCTGACCTAACAAAGTTGTTCCCCCACCCCAATTCCTTAACTGAAAATGATGCACTAACATTAACACTGCACTCAGTGTTTTCCCTGAGTGTTTCGTTGGGCAAAAGCTTCGTGATTTCGCTCTTCCCTCCATACAATGCATTTTCCACTGTCCTGACTGTGTGTCCCCTCTCTCTGCTGTGGTATATTAATCCTTCCATCCTTTCTTTTAATCGTGGGGCCTGAATGCTGACGAAGCACTTGCTTTCTTGCCTAATTTTATAAACTGTTCAGCCGTGCCCTTATTCACTGTTTTCTTTTAATTATGTATTCTTGTTAACCTCCGTATGCCTTCAAAGTTACAGATTGCCATTGACACAGTATTAATTAAAGTATATAATTTATGACACTGGGCCTTGAAATTAATAAGTGACAATACAATTACATGGTTTGCCTAATTGTCCTTCAGTAATACAGAGATTGACACTAGAAGCAGGACTGGGAGCTAACGGCTCCTCATAAACCCACAATAGCTTTGAAAGTAATCACAAGAGAATCTAAAGGAACCATCCCTATTTCAAGGGACAGACTCTGGGCTCTTAAGTGGCAGGGCAATTATCTTTTTTTCTTTATTAACAGTTTGGATCTGTGAGGGAGATAGTCATTTTAATAACTGAAAAGTTGCTTTTATTGTATTGAATTTCATGTTTTACAAACTTTGAAGGAATTGCAGGCAGAGCCCCTTAGACTCTGAGTATCTTTAGTCACTGGTAGTGTTTGAATGTCACTGTCCTATTAACACATGCTTGAATCTACACCCTTTCTCTCTCTCATTAGAAAACAAACAGGCATCGAAAAATAATAAAATAAATTAAAATAAAAATAAACCATGATATGACAAAATGGAGAAACAAGAGAAAAGAGCCAAAGAAAAGCACAAGAAACTCACGTAGACACCGAGACATTCACACACAGAGAATCCATATAAATACCATTGGAACTATAATGCCTAAACCAAATAGATGAAGGAAAAAATGCCCAGACAAAGCATTATGAGGCAAAAAATTCTCCAAAATACCATTGTGTTTATTTTGTGTTGACTGTCTATGGCTGGGAGTGGGGCCTGCTGTAAGATAGGAAGCCTTGTGCTTTGGAATACTATGACACCAAACCAAGGCATGATTTGTGTCCCTGGCTTGAATCAAGGACAAAGCTAAGCAGGCCAGCCTCGTTCTGAGCTTGGAGTCTTCCTCAGTAAAGCATGATTCTTTTGTACTGCACTGGCCTACTGGGTTATGGTGACTTTCTACATAAATGAACAGCTAGGGGCTACCAATGAGTTAGTGGTCACACCAATGCAGTCATTTCTACAGATTTGAAGTCAAACATGGATATGGAGAAGCTGTTACCAGAGAAGTGGAAACAAGTTTTATGATGACACCTGAAAAAGCATGCTGTATAATGTTGCCGAAGCGCTTTATAACAGCAAGTTGTCAAGCAATTCTGTGGATGTCTGTTTGCCTTGCACAGAGCAGCGATTATTCAAAAGCATGTTTGTGTAGGGTCCACATCTCTTTTGTGTCTACGTCTGTGTTTTTGAGACATGGGAAAATGTGTTTGTGTTCTCCCATGCATGTCTGGACTGTGTATGTGATATCAAGTGAGTTCCATCCTGGAGAGGACCTTCTCTTGGCTCAGGAAGATGCAGGGGTGTGAATTAGAATGGCTATCTCCTATAATGCCATAGTACTTTTACCTAAATGCATTCAGATGTGGTGGTTTAAATGAGAGATCTCGCTCAAGTCTCAGACATTTGAATTCTTGGTTCCCAGTTGGAGGCACAGACATGTTACAGGAAATATGCCATGGGGTGCAGACTTTTATAGTAAAGGCCCCCACCACTCTGTTTACCGCTTCTCTTTTATGTTTTCAGTGCACAGCGCGCATCCTCAGCTTGCCCCTGCCAAGCACCATGCCTGCTACCTGCTGCCATGCTGTCCAGTCTTTACGGACTCCAGCTCTCTGCAGCTGTAAGCTAAAAGAAACTCTTCTATAATTTGCCTTGCTAGGGATGTTTTATTACAGCACCAGGAAAGTAAAGGATAATAAGAAAGTGGTTAACCCTGCACAGACAGAGCACAGATGTCCTGAGCTCAGGGACTGTTCCTACTGGTTCTTAATGGTCTAAGACAATAGCAGAATTCTAGGCACAGTTGCTAGTGGAAGATTTCATTCCTTTCCAACCAAACCTCAACATTTGCTTTATTTTCCATTAAAGTTTACTCAAGTGTTTTTGTGTGGGCAAAGAATTTCTTAACCATCTTTCAACAAATGTTTGACAATAAAGATGATCAAAAAGTGAAATAGGTATCACAATTAACCTTGGCATATTTAGCCAACAGAACTAAAGACATACATCCCAGAGATACTGGATAAGAAATGGTATGGGCTTCCAACACATCTAGCAAAACAGACAAATCATAGAAACATCGAAGTGGAGAAACTTTGTTGATGGAGCACTGTATGTTAGTAGGCTTTATGTCTATAAAATATAAGTGAGATGTTCCACAGTTGGAAACATCAAGGCTCTGCTTGCCTCAGGGCCTCTGAGACTCAGGAGTCAGCTGGGCAAGGACCAGCAGGGACCAGGGTACAGGGCCAGCCTAAGACCTGGAACTCCTCAGGTGTGGAAGAGTCTGCTAACCTTGGAAAAACGTGTGCTCAAGATTTGCAAATTGTTGTATATAAGTATTTGCAAAAGAATACCGAAGCCCAAGTATGTGCTGAGATTTAGCTGGTGCTGATGTGTTAGTGGGATATGAATCAATGTAGCTCATGGACAAGGCCTTCAGTCAGCAGGTTAGAAGATACCGGTAGACAAGTGGTTTCAATTCACTTGCTTTTTTTCTTGAAAAGTGCTTAGTGTATTTTATTTTTTATTGAAAATGGATTTTTTCATACAATATATATTTTACCTCTCCCAACTCTTTCCAGATCTCCTCCAACCTCCATATGCTTAAATCCACACCCTTCCTTTTTCCTCTATCATTAGAAAGTGAACAAACATCTAAAAAAATAATAAAATAAGATAAAAGTAAACAAACCATAATAATGCAAAACAGACAAACAAGAAAGAAAAGCCACAGGAGAAGCACAAGAAACTCTTATAGACACTGAGACATTCACACACAGAAAATCCATATCAACACTATTGGAAACTGCAATGCATAAGCCAAAGATCTGAAGGAAAAAATGCCCAGACAAAACATGATGAGACAAACAGAAAAACCATCTCCAAAATACCATTGAGTTCATTTGTGTTGGCCATCTACAGCTGGTCATGAGGCTTGCCTTAAGTATGGTTTATATACTCAGTGATTCTAAGAGTATGAACAATCACATGTTTCCCACCTGGGAAGTGCCATAGTTAGGCTTTCTGTTGCTGTGATAAAACCCTGGTCAAAATCAGCTTGGGAAAAGGAGGGTTGATTTCCAAGTAACAGTTCATTGTCTAGGGATGCAGGGCTGGGGCTCAGGGCAGGAGCCTGGCGGCAGAAACTGAAGCAGAGACCATGGACAGGTGCTGTTTACTGGTTTGCTCTCCAAGGTTTGCTTAGCCTGCCTTCTTGAACAACCGGGGACCTTCTACCCAGGGGTGGCATGTCCCGCAGTGCGGTGGGCTCATGTCAATCATCACTCAAGAAAATGCCTCCTAGGCAGGCTCAGTTCTTCAGCTGAGGCTCTGTTCTGTCAGGTCCACTCTAGCCTGTGCTAACTGGACAAATGGCCAACACATGGAACTTCCAAGAGTTGTGGGTGAGAGCTAATTATCCACAAAATGTATGGAAGAATAACTTTCTGTATTTAGTATGTGTGTGAGTCTCGTCTTTGACTTTCTGATCTGCCACTCCATTAAAGGAGAGAGAAGGGGGGGTAAGGGAAGGAGGAGAAGGAGGGAAGACTGACACATTTTTGTAGATATTTGAGAAGAATACACAACATATTCATTCTTCTGCAAATTTGGCTTCCTCTTTCCCTCCCTCCTTTTTTTCTTCCTTCCCTCTTCTCTTTCTCCCTCTCTTTCATTGTATGTGTGTGCATATTTGTGTGCACATGTGTGTGTGTGTGTACAAGTGCATGTGTGTATTTGCATGTGTGTGTTTGCATGTGTGTGTGGGGGGTAGGGGAGTTGGATGTATGCATCTGTATGCTCACCAATATGTACCTATGCATGTAAAGGAAAGAAATTGATATGGGTTATCTCCCTAAATTGTTCCCCACCTGATTTTTTTTGAGAGAGAGAGAGATTTCTCACTGAATCAGAAGCTCACTAATTTGAGGTACAAAGCTCAGGGACCTGACTGTCTTGGCCTTCCCCGTGCTTAGATTACAAAAGCAGGCTACCACGCCCATCTTTCACTGGTGCTAGGGATCCAGACCAAGGTTGTCATGCTTGTGGGACAAGACCTTTACTGACTGAGCCATCTGTCTAGGCCCATGTTATCCTTCTGCTCCCAAATGTAACTGCTAAAGTGAATAGGCCGGGTCTGCTCCAGGTCACTCTATTGTATGAAACAGCCACTGCCAGACTGTACAGAGCCTTGAATACTCCATTTTGCAAAGCATTAACCTTGACTAGAGTCACTCCATGTTGAGTGTAGGCGCCAAGAAGGAATGGCTCTACACTTGTTTGCTCCAGTAGGCAATCAGCGGGAGGCACAAACTGATACATTTTTTTATGGTCAATAAACAATGACACAAGAAAAATGTATCAGATCATACCATAAACACCAGCTATATGAGCTTACCAAGCACAGCAATTGGAACCCTCTCTTCTGGGATTATACAAGAAGAGGGACCCAAAGACTGAGATGTGGCAGGCATATTGACTGCTTGCCCTTCACTCATGATGAATCTCATGCAGGAAAATTGCCAAGGTAAGAACTCCTGCCTCTGTCTCTGAGTTCCAGCTTAAGCACACTCTATCCTGCCCACTTCCAACCGACCCTTTAGTGGCTTTCTCCAGACCTGCATTTGATAGCTGCCCTGAACAGTGATGTTCCTGAAACACATACAACATCTCATCTGGTCCTTTACAGACTTTCTTTGTATCTGGAACCGATCTGTGCCTCTTTGGGGCAGTTTCTCTGAACTCTTTGGGTTCTTTAACCATTTCTGAGCCATTCTGTAGCCCAGATTACGTGGAGAATTATCCTGTGATCTGAGAGTAAAATTGGTGGCTAAAAGCAGAAAAAAAGAACCAGCCAGTTATGAAGTCAAATCAGGAGTACTCAGCTAATGAAACTGAAAATGAACTTAACTGTAACTCAATAAATTCTGATATTGTGGAAAGACATAAGTGCACCTGTCAGCTTCTGGCATAACATAGATGGGGTTAGTGCCTTCCTATTGGGGTCTGCAATGAGCTCCACCTTCAACCACAGGTCACTCCCCTCCCCAGAATCTGGAAATCTCTCTTTTTTCTGTGGGTGCTGGAAAGGCACTATTAGAGAGATAGGGGTACTTCTGGGGAGGTGAAGTTCTATTCAGGAAGGGCGTATGGTTGGGAGCTGAGGCACTGTTGAGGAAGTGGGGTGCTTTGGGGAACTAAAGGTGGTGTTGATGAGGTTGGTGCAGTTGTAGAGATGGTGATACTGTTGGGGAAGAGAAGAGCTGTTGGGAAGATTCTGGGTGTTGTCCGAGAGGTGGAAGCATTGTTGGAAGGGTGTGGCACTATAGGGAAGGGGCCATTGTAGGAAAGAGGAAGGGCACAGGAAGGGGAGCCTGTTGGGAAAGTGTGGGGATACTACCGTGGAGGCACAAACACAGGAAATCCAATTTTATTTTAGTAGGGCCTCAGAGACATATGTGGTCATGCTCTGAGGGACAACTGCTCTGTGAGAGGTCAACCAGATGGACCGAAGGGAGGGATTACTTCAAGTCATACTGTTCTCTGCATGTGGCAAGCATCTCGTTGGTCTTTATCCAAAGTCCTAAGAGAGAGTTCAGTGGCTGGATCATTCCATTCCTCAAATATCCACACTCAAACAGCTGGATGCCAGCTTTCTTAGAAGTGACAATGATTTTGTGTGGCTTTTCTGAGTGATCCCTGAATAAACATCTATTTACCCCCAAAAGGACAGCATGCACAGATCAAGGAAGCATTTCACCCAATTCTAGCTTAGTGAGCCAGTGAGTGTGATGGGTTACTCAAGGGACATGGGTGACTCAAAGGCACCCGAAGGGAGCCGTATCACTTGAAAGCCCCTCAAATGCTCACTCCCAGTGTGAGTGACTTCTCACAAAACTGCATCCATGGAGCTCCTGTGTGACTTGCAGGTACCTCAGCCACTTTCCTCTCTAGAGGATCCGTTACTGCCACAACCTTGTGGGAGAGGCCTTGTCAACGTGAGTCTCAGGACTTTGCCATGGTGTGTTTCCTATTGAGATTTTAACAAACCTCTTCCCAGAAGACAGAATGTGTCTGTTTTGAGGAAAACACTGCACAATGACTGTGAATCTATCACAGAAAACACCAACTACCTTTCAGACTCAGAAATTCAGGGGATTCGAAAGGAGGGAGGAAGGAATCTAAGGCAGCTCCCTTGTGGGTGACTCTGTGCTTCTCCGCCCAGAGCAGAGGTGGTTTTGGCTCCACTGGCCCTTGGCTGGTATAAGTTTTTGTTATATTAAGCGGCATCTCCTAACCCCACCCGGTCATAAGAACAAGTGCATTTGAGTTTGGCTCCCTGAGACGCTGGCTGCAGGAGGAAGCAGCCTCCAAGTCAGGTGTGCATCAACCATGAAGGAGCATGGCATTTCTCTGGGATCATCCAGGGAAAATTGGAAAGTACCCACAACTTTATTTTTCTCAGCATTTTCAACTTATGAGGCTTCTGGGGAGAAATATCCACCATGAAATTTGAATTGCTCTGGAGCCTCACAAAAATAGAAGAAGAAATTTCTATGGAGTAAAATCACGGTCCTTGATGATCCAGCCACACAGATGTTGCCAGCAAAAGGCCTCCAGCCGGCGCTTTACTGTCAGGAAGGAGTGGAGGTGGGTGACTGAGACGGCGGCTTTTCCGGGAGCACCTAGAACGAGGTCCACAATGAGTGCTCAAGCCGATGCCACACCGCTCAGCAATCTGTCATCCACCGCCCATGAACTAAGAGGTGACAAGAGGGTCTCTTCAGGGTAACTTTATGAAGTGCCTTCAAACTTGAAAGCGCATCAGCACACTGAGCTGCAACAGAAATTTTGTTTCTGTAGCCCTTCCTTATCCTTCCACCTGCCCTTCCCCCCTCATTCTTTCATCTCCCTCTTTCTAACTCTCCCTCCTTCCCTTTCCCCCTTTCTTTTTCTCTCTCTTCACTACTTAGTGCAGAGATCAATACACCTCTGCAAAGACGAAGAGGAAGACAGAGCCAGCTACACTACCCTGGTCCGGAGCCTGTAATCCTGATGAATAATGTTGCTGTCATAACAGCGGGGATAATTTAATGCTGGCACTTAGCAGCATGATAAATAGCTTGTCAGATGCAGGCAGCAACAGCGTCGACAGAACTGCCCATGACAAGTTCTGAAATATTAATCTTCAGTTAGACGAAGGCTGTGATGGAGTGAGAAGCCAGGAAAGCGGCCACGAGAAGGGGCCAGCTGCAGAGGAATGGGATGGGATTTCAAGGCAAAAAAGTTTTTTTTGGTTTTGCTTTAAAACATTTTATCTAAGAAGTGATGTTTTAGGGGTTAAAATATGTTTTGCTCTAGAGACTCTGATGGAAGTTTTCTGCTGTTGCCATGTAGGGCATGAGACTTGGCCTGTATTTCCTCTGTTCTCACCCCCAAATGTTTCATTATTGCAAGTTTATTTAAGGAACATCATGCGGGGGGGATATCTGGGGTGAAATACAACTAAAAACAGCATGTGTGTAGCTCTGCTTTCCCACCAAAGGCTTTGAAATGAACAAGAATACGTATCACAAACACCAAAACAGGTAAGCAACATTTGTCTTACAAGGAGGAGGGGCAAAGAACACATTTCCACACATTTTCCTTTTCTTATGTATGTCTTATGTACTTGCTCATCCTTTACAAAAATATCTGAAAATATTTTTTAAAAATTAAAGCAAAGGAATACATTTTCAGAAAGGAGAGTGGATACTTTCAGAAGGGCAGTTGACTTTGCCAGGGCCTGTGGGACAGGAACATCAAGCCCGCTTCTGATGAGGTTGGGGTGGGGTGTGTGTGTGTGTGTGTGTGTGTGTGTGTGTGTGTGTGTGTGTGTGTGTGTATGTGTGTATAAGTAACCTCTATACCAGGTAGGCTTCCCAGGAGCCTCATCTCTGAGCTGCACACACACCTGCTGGGCTCAGGGATCCCCATTCTTTCAAAGTAAAGTTATTTGTGAATTATCTCCTGCTGTTCCAGAAACACGCTCTGCTTTATGTAAGAGACTACCACCCTCTCTGATCTTCTTGGGGGAGTGTACTTAAGGAAAAGGCAGATGCACCCTGTTAATTCCTGAGAGTCCATCTCTGAGCAAGGAAGGGTGCTTTCTTTCACCTTCCCCGGGCCTTCCTCACAGCAGAATGACTTTTCCCACAGAGCAAACCACAGCAGAGCCAGGAGAGAGGCTCTTGTGATCTAGCCCACGGCCTGGATGTAGAGAGCAGTTCTCTACCCCTGGACTATGCTCTTTTTCATTCCACTTTAATGGCACAGCACCCGAGGAGATGGAAGTAGAATGTTGTACTACGGGCTAATTATCTGCACCCTATCAGAATTTAACGTAGAATTCACCTCTTCCTACTTAGCACTTATTTAATTCTGCTACCAATTATCTTCATGCTGAATGGACTCCCAAGATAGCAATTTCTCAAAATGACTGGCAGGACACTGTTTCTACAAGTGCCAATTGACCCAGGTGGCTTCGAGGAGTGTGCACAGAGGGTCCTGGGAGGACCCTGAGCACTGAGTGATCTTGTTGGAGGGAGTCAGAGGATTCCTGGCCAGTCCTGTGCATCCCCAGCTCCTGCTGTCAGGGTGGTAGCATAGCAACGACACTGATGCTGTGAGATGAAGTTGCCGGGCGCCGTAGCCAACTGGTTTCCCAGAGAGAGTTCCTTTAATCGTCACCCAAAAAGAAAGATCCCCGTGACAAGCAACACAGCTGCTCTGTGCCTTGGGGTGTTTAAGGAACATGAGTAGGGTGTCCAGCAGAGTCACTGTGAAATGTTTCATCTGAACAAAAGCAAACCTTCCAGAAGGCATTAGACATGTCCAGGGACTCATTTACAAAATGTGCTATGACTCTAAGGTCTAGAGGCCGTGATCGGCTCTGAAAATTTTAAATTGGCTTGTAAGACTCAAAACTTGTCCCAGATTCCTAAAATGGTTCATATCTTCAAGCTAGTAAACAAACATCAATTTGTATGCTTGCGTGTGTGTGCACCTGTGTCACCGGTGACTTGAAGTCTACACTGGAAATGAACATATAACTGGATGGGTTTTAGATTTGACCTTCTCTGCTGAAGAGAATGGATACATTTGATACAATGTCTATTCTAGAATCCTTCTCACACAGCATAGGGTGATGTTAGGTGTAGACTGGGGGCAGGGGCGGGAATCAACACAGCTAGTTAGTTGCTTGGGTCACTGGTGTCCAGCCCAAATATAAGTTTGGGAGTTTATAGACAGCGCCTGGCAAGGCCAACAATAGCAGAATTACTCAGTGAAGTTCATACCTAACCGATCTCGCCCCCTCTTCTGCTAAGTTCTGTAGCGCTCGTGGATACGGGTGTCATTTGAAGCCAGAAGCTGATAAAGCGAATGAAAAATGAGCCAGTGGTATCGACTGTCAAATGATTTCATTGCAGGGGAAGATGAGATTCGTGGCAAGGAAACCAGGTCCCAAATCACCCATTCAGATGATATTAATTGTTCGTGATCAGGGAAGCTGGCACAAATAATTCTGTCAAAAGATTTACTGTGTAATATTCGATGCTATTTACTGATAAATGATGGGGCACTTCATTAGCTAATGTTGAAAAATCAGGGGAGACATAATAGAATTATTAGGGCTTGTATAGAAATCCTATTCCATAATGAGTTATTACTTTAAAATAACAGCAGCAATATGTTACAATTAAGCACCCTAGAAGGGAGCTTTCCACAAGAAAGGTGTTGACGTTTGAGTGATCCCCGAACCGCGGCCCTGACAAATGAACCCCACCGCCTGCCATTCATCAAAACTCCATCCGCATTAACTAATTAAAGAACTGAGCAAAGTTGCATGAGCGGCCTCACTTTGACTTCCAGGGAGTCAGAACCCAGAGCCACATGGATGTCTGTTCAGCTTTCCCTCGTTTGGTTTCCTCAGCTTCACTAATGCTAGTGCCTGTCTGCTTCCTGCAGCTTGGTCATGAGGTGAGCCCTGGCCAGCACCCTGAACACAGGGCACATCTGGGTTCCACTCTGATCCACTTTAACAGTGGCTGGGCTGAATGCAGTATAACTAGGGGTCTTTCTGCAAGATTGCTCTGCACCAGTTGGCTTTTTTTTTTTTTTTTGGTTATTCTGTTGAATCACACACAAAAAAAAAATTCAAAAAAAAAAAAACCCAAAGTAACACAGTGTAGGACTCCTACTGCCCCATGCTGGGCAGCTCAAAGGACCTCAACACTCTCCTCTAACCTGCAGAAGCACCTTCATACTCATGATATGTGCACATGTGCTCACATATGCACACACAGAAATAAATACAAGTACTAAAAATAAAAAAAACAATTAGAGGGTTATCTAACCCTTGGGAAAGACTGAGCAGGTACAGTAAAGGAAGGATGTGTGTATCCTCTATGGGACTGTACTGTGCCCTTGATACATTGTGTCCCAAGTGGAATGCAAAGAAACTCATCTACACCATTCATTCCAGCTGATCCGGGAGAGACCATGTCTGTAGTGAAGAGGTTTGTGGTTTGTTTGTTTGTGAGAAGATTCCATGTATCGTAGGATGGTCTGTAACTCTTGAGTCAAGGATGACCTTAAACTACTGATCCATCTACCTTTATCTCCTCCATGCTAGGAATACAGGTGTGGGCCACAGTGTTCCATATATGCAGTGCTAAGGATGGAGTCATGGCCCCATGGATGCTAGGCAAGCACCTCACCAACCAAACTATATCCCCAGTTTAGGAGTTTTGAGTTTAGACTTAGTGGGTGCCTGCCAAAGCCCACCCCAATCATATCAATTGAGCCTGGTCATTCTGCCCAGAAATCAGTCACAGAGATTCCTGAGTCACACAGGAAAGGGCTGTAGACTCTGGCTAGGATGCTCACTTCTTAATGTCATAGCTAGTGAGAGACAAAACACCAGGAGCACCCACAGAGATGGAGTCTCAGGCCTGGGTGGTTTGCTTGGATGGACACGAGTCTCCCACACTCGGTCACTGCAGGATGCAGTGTGTCTGCTGTTGGGGGCTTACATTTGATATGCAAGCAGCAGGATTGGTATTGTAGGAAGTAGAAATGACTTCTCTCCTTCATGAAGTAGCCACCAGCACAGTGCACACTTCGGGCCTTCACAGGAATTCAGGAAAAGGACAAAGGTGACTTTCAGAAGATAGTTACATCCTCGGCTGGATGGCACATAGATGACGTGACAAGGACAGCATATTTGTCCCTGGTTAGTGAGATTGGAGTGTGCGTGGAGACATTTAAATTAACCTGATAACCAACACCCTTATCTTCAAATGGGTAGGAAGAGGGAAGTTTTATGATTTATTCCTGGAGGCCATAAAAATCTCTTAGTGGCAAAATGTAGCCCTACTCAGCTATGCAATCCTGTCTTCCCATCTGCTTTCTTTGCGCTTTTGGAAAGTCGTAGTTGGCAATGTGTTCACTGAGGCCTTGAACTCAGCACAGAGGATTTTTCTTTTATTTATTCGGTTTGAATAATGGAAAGATGATAAAGACCATTTGTATAATATGGTCATTAAAAACTAAAAGCCATAGAGGTGGAGAGGTAACTCATTCAATATAGTGCTTGATATCCAAGAATGAGAACTTGACTTGTGTCCCTAGCGTGCGCAGCACAACCTGTGTGATAGAATAGTCACCATAGCACTAGGGACACAGAGACGGGTGGAGAACAACAAGTCAGTGGAGCTGAACTGCTGAGCCCCCCATTCAGTGACAGAACCTATCTCAAAAAAATAAGGTGAAGAGCAATAGAGGAAGGTAACCAGGGATGTTATCCTCCACATATGTGCGTATACATACTAGCGTGCGTGTGCATATACACACATATCACTTGTAAATTACTTACTTCTTACTTACTTGAAAGAGTAACAGAAAACAAACTTTCCTGGGCTGAGACGGGGGCTCAGGT